>JAIUJO010001460.1:42500-72500 GCA_023846275.1 Vanilla planifolia | reverse complement strand
AGAAAACGAAGAAGAAGAAGATGAACAAAAAGAGGAAGAATAAGACGAAGAAAAGGAGATGAAGAAGAAGAAGATGAAGAAGAGGAAGAAGAAGAAGAACAGGAAGAAGAGGAAGAAGAAGAAGAAGAATAAGAAGTAGAAGAAGAATTTGAATAAGAAGAAGAAGAAGACAAAGCAGAGGAGGAAGAACAAGAAGAAGATGAAGAAGAAAAAGAAAGAACAAGAAGAAGATAAAGTAAAAGGAGAAGAAGGAGGAGGTGAAGAAGAAGAAGAAGAAGAAGGAAAAGAAGTAGAAGAAAAAGAAGGAGAAGAAGAAGGAGAAGGTGGAGAATAATAATAATAATAATAATATGAGGGAGAAGAAGAAGTGGTAGAAAAAGAAGAAGAAGAAGGGGAAGACAAAGAGAAAAAGATGAAGAAGATGAAGAAGAAGAACAAGAAGTTCAAGAAAAAGAGGAAGTAGAAGTAGTAGAAGAAGAAGAAGAGAAAGAAGAAGTAGAAGAAGAAGAAGAAAAAGAAGATGAAAATGAAGAAAAAAAAATAAAGATGAAGAAGAAGAAGACAATGAAGAAGTAGACAATGAAGAAGAAGAGGAAGAAGAAGATCAAGAAGAGGAAGATGTAGAAGAAGAAGAAGGAGGAGGAGAAGAAGAAGAAAAAGAAGAGACGAAGAAGAAGAGGAAGAAGAAGAAGAAGAAGAAGAGGAAGAAGAAGACAAAGATGAGGAAGAGGAAAAAGAATTAGATAAAGCAGATAGAGAAGAAGAAGAAGAAGAAGAAGACGAGGAAGATGAAGAAGTAGAAGAAGTAGAAGAAGGAGAAGGAGAAGAAGAATAACAAGAAGAAAGAGAAAAATTAGAAGTAGAAGAAGAAAGGCAAGAAGGAGAAGAAAAAGAACAAGAAGAGAAAGAAATTGAAGAATAAGAAGAAGAAGAACAATAAGAAGAAGAAGAAGAAGATGAAGGAGGAGGAGGTGATGAAGAAGAAGAAGAAGAAGATGATGATTATGAGGACGAAATAGAAGAAGAAGAGGAAGAGGAAGAAGGAGAAGAAGAAGAAGATGAAGAAGAATAACAAGAAGAAGATCTAGTAGAAGAAGAAGAGAATGAAGAAGAAGAATAATAAGAATAAGAAGAAGAGAAGAAGAAGAAGAATAAGAAGACGAAGAAGAAGAAGACGAAGAAGTGGAAGACGAAGCAGAGGAAGAAGAAGAAGAAGAAGAAGAAGAAGGAGACGAAGATAAAGAAGAAGAAGAAGAAGAAGAAGAAGATGATGAAAAAGGGATAAAGAAGAGGCAGAAGAAGAAGTGGACGAAGAAGAAGAAGAAGAAGTTGAAGGAGGGACAAAGAAGAAAAAGTTGAAGAAGAGGATGAAGAAGAAGATGATGAAGAAGAAGAATTAGTAATAGTATAAGAAGAAGAGGAAGAAGAAGAAGATGATGATGAAGAAGAAGAAGAAGAAGAATAGGAAGGCGAAGAACAAGAAGATGATGTACAAGGTGAAGAAGATGAAGAAGGAGAAGAACAAAAGAAGAAGAAGAGGAGGAATAAGAAGAAGAACAAGAAAGAGAAGAAGGAGAAGAAGAAGAAGAAGAGGAGGAAGAAGCAGAAGAATAACAAAAAGAAGAAAAAGAAGAAGAAAAAGATAACGAAAAAGAAGTACAATAAGGGGAAGGAGAAGAAGAAGAAGATGTAGATGACGATGATGATGAAGAAGAAGACGAAGAAAAATAGGAAGAAAAAGAAGAAGAAGAAGAAAAGGAATAAAAAGAAGACAACGAAGAAGAAGTAGAAGAAGAAGAAGAAGAAAGTGGAAGAAAAAGACGACGATGGTGACGGAGAAGGAGAAGAAGAAGAGGAAGAAGAAGGAGAAGGAGAAGAAGGAGAAGTATAAGAAGAAGAAGAAGAAGGAGAAGAAGAAGAAGAAAAGTAGAAGAGGAAGAGAAGAGGAAGAAGAAGAAGATGATGATGATGATGAAGAAGAAGAAAAAGAAGAAGAAAAGAAAAAGAAGAAGAAGGAGAAGAAGAAGAGGATAAGAAGATGAATGACAAGAAGAAGAAGAAGAAGAAGAAGAAAATGAAGAAGTAGAAGAAGAAGAGGAAGAAGAACAAGAAGGAGAAGAATAAGAAGAAGAATAAGAGGGAGAAGAAGAAGAAGAGGAAGAAGAACAAGAATAAGAGGAAGAATAGAAGTAGAAGAAGATGAAGACGGAGAAGAAGAAGATGAAGAAGAAGAAGACGAAGAAGAAGAAGATGATGTAGAAGAAGGCGAAGAAGTAGAAGAAGAAGAAGATGAAGAAGAAAAAGAAGAAGAAGAAGAAGATGTGGAAGATGAAGAAGAAGAAGAAGAAGAAAAAGAAGAAGAAGAATAAGAAGAAAAAAAGATGAAGAAAAAGAAGTTGAAGAAGTGGAACAAGGAGAAGAAGAAGAAGAAGAAGACGAAGAAGACGAGGAAGAAGAAGAAGAAGATGATGATGATGAAGAAGAAGATGAAGAAGAAGGAGAAGAAGAAGAGAAAGATAGGGCAGAAGGAGAAGAGGAAGAAGAAGGAGAAGAAGAAGAAGAAGAAGAAGAAGAAGAAAAAGAAGAAGTAGAAGAACAAGTAGAAGAAGAATAAGGAGAAAAAGAAGAAAAGAAAGAAGTAGTTGAAGAAGAAGAAGAAGATGAAGAGGGAGAAGGCAAAGAAGAACAAATAACCAGCAAAGATGATGAAGAAGAAGAAGAAGAAGATAAAAAACAAGAGGATCAAGAAGAACAAGAAGAAGAAGATCGAGAACAAGAAGAACAGGAAGAAGAAGAAGAAGAAGAAGAAGTAGAAGAAGAATAAGAATAAGAAGAAGAAAATGTTGAAGAAGAAGAAGAAGAAGAAGAAGAAGAAGAAGGTGATGGTGATGATGGTGATGATGATGGTGTAGGAGGAGGAGGAGGAGGAGACAAAGAAGAAGATGAAGAAGAAGAAGAAGAAGAAGACAAAGGAGGAGGAGGAGGAGGAGGAGGAGGAGAAGAAAATGAAGAAGAAGGTGAAAAAGAAGGAGAAGAAGAAGAAGAAGAAGAAGAAGAAGAAGAAGGAGAAGGAGAAGAAGAAGTGGAAGACTCAGAAGAACAAGTGAAGAAGTAAGAGAGGAAGAAGAAAAAGAAGAAGAAGAAGAAGAAGAAGAGGGATAAGAAGAAGAAGAAGAAGAGGAAGAGGAAGAAGATGGTGACGATGAAGATGAAGAAAAAGAAGAAGAAGAAGAAGAAGAAGAAGAAGAAGAGAAAGAAGAAGAAGAATGAGAAGAAGAAGAAGAAGAAGAAGATGGAGACAAAGAATAAGAAGAAGAAGAAGAAGAGGAAGAGGAAGAAGAAGAAAAAGAGAAGTGGAAGAAGAAGAAGAAAAATAAGAAGAACAAGAAGAAGAAGAAGAAGAGGAAGAAGAAAAGAAAAAGATAAAGAAAAGAGGAAAAGAAGAAGAAGATGATGAAGAAGAAGACGAAGATGAAGAAGTAGATGTAGAAGAAAAAGAAGAAGAAGAAAAAGAAGAAGAAGAATAAGAAGAAGAAGAAGAAGATGATGATGATGATGATGATGATGACGATTATGAAGAGAAGAAGAAAAAGAAAATGAAGAAGTGGAAGAAGAAGAGGAAGATGAAGAAGAAGAAGAAGAAGAAGAAGAAGAAGACAAAGAAGTACAAGAAGGAAAAGAAGAAGTGGAGGAAGAAGAAAAAGAAGAAGAAGAAGAAAAAGAAAAAGAAGAGAAGAAGAAGAAGAAGAAAGAGTCCAAGGAGAAGATGAACAAGAAGAAGAAGAAGAAGAGGTAAAAGAAGAAGAAGAAGAAGAAGAAGAAGATGAAGAAGAAGAAGAAGAAGAAGAAGGAGAAGGAGAAGCAGAAGAAGAAGAAGAAGAAATAGTAGTTGAAGAAGAAGAAGAAGAATAAGACATAGAAGAAGAAATAGTAGACAAAGAAGAAGATTAAGAAGAAGATGAAGAAGAAGAAAGAGAAGTAGAAGAAGAAGAAGTTCAAGAACAAGAAGAATAGAAAGAAGAAGATAAAGAAGAAGAAGAAGAAGAAGAAATAGCAGACGAAGAAAAGAAGAAGAAGATGATAATAAAGAAGAATTAGAAGAAGAAGATGATGATGATGAAGGAGGAGGAGGAGGAGAAGGAGAAGAAGATGATAAAGAAGATGAAAAAGAATTAGAAGAAGAAGGAGGAGGAGGAGGAGGAGGAGAAGAAGAAGAAGAAGAACAATAAGAAGACTAGGAAGAAGAACACGAACAAGAAGTAGAGGACGATGAAGAAGAAGAAGATGAAGAAGTAGAAGAAGTAGAAGAAGAAGAAGAAGAAGGAGAAGAAAAAGATGACGAACAACAAGAAGTTAAAGAAGAAGAAAATGAAGAATAAAAAGAATAAGAGGATGAAGAAGAAAAAAGAGGAGGAGAAGGAGCAGAAGAAGGCGAAGAAGAAGATGAAGAAGAAGAAGCAAAGAAGAAGAAGAAGTAGAAGAAGAAGAAGACGAAAAAGGCGGAGCAGAAGAACACGAAGAAGATGAAGAGGATTAAGAAGAAGACGAGGATGACGAAGAAGAAGAAGAAAAACAAGAAGAACAACGAGAAGTAGAAGATGAAGAAGAGGAAGGAGAAGAAGTGGAAGTAGAAGAATAGGAAGAAAAAGAATAAGAAGAAGAAAAAGTTGAAGAAGAAGACGATGAAGAAGAAGAAGAAGAGAGGAAGAAGATGAAGACGAAAAATAGGAAGAAGAAGAAGAAGAAGAGGAAGGAGAAGAAGAAGAAGCAAAAGAAGAATAAGAAGAAGAAGAAAAGAAGAGAAAGAAGAGGAAGAAAAAGAAGAAGTTGAAGAAGAGGAAGTAGGAGAAGTAGAAGAAGATGATAAAGAAGAAGACAATGAAGATTACATAAAAAAGGAGGAGGAGGAGGAGAAGAAGAAGAAGAAGAAGAAGAAGAAGAAGAAGGAGAATAAGAAGAAGAGGAAGAAGAAGAAGAAAAGGAGGAAGAAAAAGAAGAAGTAGAAGAAGAAGATGAAGAAGAGGAAGAAGAAGAAGAAGAACAACAACAAGAATAAGAAGAAGAAGAAGAACAACAACAACAAGAATAAGAAGAAGAAGAAGAAGAAGTAGAAGAAGAAGAAGAAGAACAAGGAGACGAAGATGAAGAACAAGAAGAAGACAAAAAAGAACTATAATGCAACGAAGAAGTAAAAGAAGATGAAGAAAAAGAAGAAGAAGAAGAACAGGAAGATGAAGAAAAAGTGGAAGAAGAAGAAGAAGAAGAACAACAACAACAACAACAAGAACAAGAAGAATAAGAAGATGAAGAAGAAGAAGAGAAGAAAAAGATGATGATGAAGTAGAAGAAGAAGCAGACGAAGAAGAAGAAGGAGATGAAGAAGAATAAGAAAGGGAAGAAGAAGAAGAAGTGGATGATGATGATGATGATGACAAAGAAGAAGAAGGAGGAGGAGGAGTAGAAGAAAAAGAAGAAGAAGAATAAGAAGGTGAAGAAGAAGAGAAAGAAGAATAAGAAGAAGAAGAAGAAGGAGAAGGAGGAGGAGAAGAAGAAGAAGAAGACTAAGAAGATGAAGAAGAAGAAGAAGAAGTTGAAGAATAAGAAGAAGAAGAAGGAGGGGAAGAAGAAGCAGAAGAAGAAAAACAACAAGAAGAAGAAGTAGAGGAAGAAGAGGAAGAAAGAGGAGGAGGATGAGAAGAAGAAGAAGAAGAGGAAGATGATGATGATGATGATGATAAAGAGGAAGAAGAAAAAGAAGAAGAAGATGAAGAAGAAGAAGAAGTAAAAGTAGAAGAGAAAGAAGAAGAAGAAGAAGACGGAGACAAAGAAGAGGAAGAAGAAGAAGAGGAAGTAGAAGAAGAGGTAGAAGAGGAAGAAGAAGAAGAAGAAGAAGAGGAAAAAGAGACAAAGAAGAAGAAGTCAAAGAAGGTGAAGGAGAAGAAGTGGAAGAAGTAGAAGAAGAAAAAGAAGATGAAGAGAAAGACAGTAAATTAAGAGGTAAGAGAAGAAGAGGTAGAAGAAGAGGAAGAAGAAGAAGATGAAGAAGAATAGTATGAGGAAGAAAAAGTAGAAGAAGAAGGAGAGTCAAAGAGGAAAAGTTGAAGTGGAAGAAAAAGAAGATGAATATAAGAAGAAGAAGAAGAAGAAGAAGGTGAAGAAAAAGAAGAAGAAGAAGAAGAATAGGAAGGGGAAGAACAAGGAGATGAAGAGCAGGATGAAGAAGAAGAAGAAGGAGAAGAACCAGAAGAAGAAAAAGTGAAATAAGAAGAAGAACAAGGAGAAGAGAAAGAAGGAGAAAAGAAAGAAGAGGAGGAGGAACAAGCAGAAGAACAAGAAGATGAAGAAAAATAAGAAGAAAATGATAACGAAGAAGAAGTACAATTAGAGGAAGGAGAAGAAGAAGAAGATGATGATGGTGAAGAAGAAGAGGAAGAAGAAGATGCTGGTGGAGATGAAGAAGAAGAAGAAGAAAAAGAAGAAGAATAACAAGAAGAAAAAGAGACAAAGAAAAAGAAGATGAAGAAGTGGAAATAGAAGAAGAAGAAGAAGAAGAAGTAGACAAAGAAGAGGAGGACAAGGAAGAAGAAGGGGAAGAAGTATGAGAAGAAAAAGAATATAAAGACGAAGACGAAGAAGACGAGGAAGAAGAAGAAGATTAAGAAGAAGAAGAAGAAGATGAAAAAGATAGAGAAGAAGCAGAAGAACAAGAAGAAGAAAAAGAAGAAGAGGAAGAAGAAGAACAAGTAGAAGAAGAATAAGAATAAGAAGAAGAAGAGGAAGAACAAGTAAAAGAAGAAGAAGAAGAAGAAGATGGAGAAGACGAAGATGAAGAAATAGCAGGCAAAGAAGAAGAAGAAGATGAAGAAGAAGAAGAAAAAGAAGAAGAAGATCAAGAATAAGAGGAATAAGAAGAAGAAGAACCAAAAGAAGAAGAAGAAGAAGAAGAAGATCAAGAACAAGAAGAACAGGAAGAAGAAGCAGAAGAAAAAGAAGAATGAGAAGAAGAAGAAGAAGAAGTAGAAAAAGAAAAAGACAAGGAAGAAGAAGAGGAAGATGCAGAAAAAGGAAAAGAAGAAGGAGAAGAAGGAGATAAAGAAGAAGAAAAAGGTGATGACGTTGAGGATGATGAAGGAGTAAGAGGAGGAGGAGGAGGAGGAGACAAAGAAGAAGAAGAAGAAGAAGAAGAAGATGACAAAGGAGAAGGAGGAGAAGGAGGAGGAGAAGAAGAAGAAGAAGAAGGAGAAAAAGAAGGAGAAGAAGAAGGAGAAGAAGAAGAAGAGGGAGAAGAAGAAGAAGAGGAAGACTAAGAAGAACAAGTAGAAGAAGAAGAAGAAGAAGAAGAAGAAGAAGAAGAAGAAGAAAATGAAGGAGAAGAAGAAGTAGAAGAAGAAGAAGAAGAATAAGAGAAAGAAGAAGAAGAAGAAGAAGAAGAGGAAGAATAGAAGAAGAAGAAGAAGAAGAAGGAGAAGAAGAAGATGAAGAAGAAGAAGACGAAGAAGAAAAAGACAATGCAGAAGAAGATGAAGAAGAAGAAGACGAAGAAGAAGAAAAAGAAAAGAAGAAGGCGAAGGAGAAGAAGAAGTAGAAGAAGAAGAAGAAGAAGAAGAAGAAGGGGAATAGAAGAAGAAGAAGAAGAAGAAGAAGGAGAAGAAGAAGATGAAATAGAAGAAGACGAAGAAGAAGAAGACGATACAGAAGAAGGCGAAGAAGTAGAATAAGAAGAAGATGATGAAGAAGAACAAGATGATGATAATGATGATGAAGATGAAGAAGGAGAAGAAGAAAAAGTAGTAGAAGAAGAAGAAGAAGGAAAAGAAGAAGAAGAAGAAGAAGATGAAGAAGAAGAAGAAGAAGCATAAGGGAGGAAGAAGAAGAAGAAGAAAAAGAAGAAGAAGAAGAAGAAGAAGAAGTAGATGAAGAACAAGAAGAAGAAGAAGGCAAAGAAGAAGTAGAAGAAGAAAAAGAAAAAGAAGAAAGAGACAAAGACTAAGAAGAAGTAGAAGAAGAAGAAGGAGAAGAAGAAGAGTAATAATAATAAGAAGAAGAAGAAGGAGACAAAGAATACGAAGAAGAAGAAGAAGAAGAAGAAGAACTTGAAGATGAAGAAGAAGAAGAAGAAGAAGGTAAAGAAGAAGAAAAAGAAAGGAAGAACAGAAGAAGATGATGAAGAAGAAGAAGAAAGAAAAAGAGGAAGAAGTAGTAGACGAAGAAGAAAAACACAAAGAAGAAGAAGACAAAGATGTAGAAGGAGATGAAGAAGAAAAAGAAGAAGGAGAAGAAGAAGAATAAAAGAAGAAGAAGAAGAAGAAGTAGAAGAAGAAGAAGAGGAAGAAGATGAAGAAGAAAAAGTTTAGGCTATTCTCTTCCTTTTTATTTCATTAGCATATCATGTTATTTCTTGCTTTTCAGTTTTCATGGAAGTGCATAAGTAATCTATACCATATTGTTTCTTCCTTTTTATGCCTTAAACAACTTATGTAACAATCAAAATACTATAATAGTAAAAAAAGCATTTAAAAACATATAATGTTGTGCTACATCACAGGGTTAGGAATTTATCTACATAGATTTGTCGTACCAAATTTTCTAGCCCACTTCTAATTTTTCTTGATGTCCTACAAGGCCATGGTCACAAATTAAAATATGTTCATTAACCAAAAGGGCTTTCTGAAAAGCTTTCCCAAACAAACCCCCTAAAAAAAATCCCAAAGTCAGCTTACACGGGCGCTGAACCGCCCGCGCCCGGTGCTGGACCGCATGCGCTCGGCACGTTGGACAGTGTGCTCTCGACACATTAGACCGCTAGCTCTCGGCATGCTAGATCGCGCGCTCTCGGCGCTGGACCGCGCACTCTCAGCACACTAGACCGCCGGCGCTCGGCAGCCCGGTTCAGCAGCGCAACCCTGTCCAAAGGCGTGGACAAGCCTTTTTCGCTCTTTCTCTCTGTCTCTCTCTCCTGTACGTCCGGCGAAACCGAAATATTTCGCCGACGAACTAGAAATCTCTTGCGTCTCTCGCTGGCCAATTGACCGCCACTTACCGGAAAAACTTATATAACCCGATGACAGAGCAAACAAAATTCTCACATTCGTCGGCCATCGTCGTCGCGAACCAGAAATCATTAAAATTCCTCGCCATCGTGCCTCACCGTCGTGTTCGCAGAAGTGCATTTGAAACGCACATGGGTCAGGTTTTATAACGCGGTCGGAACCGACTTGCCATGAACCGCATTTTTTAGAAAACCCCTTCTAAATTTGGTATTTGCAAATATATCCTTCGCCAAATCGAATTTGACCTAAGCCGACATTTAAAAATTACAAATATATTCTCTACATTACAAATTTATCCCAAATCTTTAAAAATTCATACTTTATTCATTAGAGCTCCAAAAATTGCAAATTAAAAAAATTTGGATTCGTCTCAAAAAGCTCTTTCTTTTAAGCAAATAAAATAAATAAAATAAAGAAAACTAGGGCTGTTACAATCTTCTCTCCTTTTAAAAATTTCGTCCCGAAATTTAGGATAGCTCTGGGTACCGAGTGATCATATCTGTCTTTACTTCCTATGTAGCTTCTCTTTCAGTTTGACCGTACCATAAAATTTTAACCATGGGAATAACTTTGTTTTACATATTCTTGAGCTAATTTTTTAGCAGAATAAGTTGTCTTTATAGCAAGATGACGAAGAAGAAGATGAGGACGAAAAAAAGAAGAAAAAGAAGAAGAACAAGAAGAAAAGAAGAGAAGAAGAGGAAGGATAAGAAGTGGAAGTAGAAGAATAGGAAGAACAAGAAGAAGAACAAGTTGAAGAAGAAGAAGAAGTAGATGATGAAGAGGAAGGATACGAAGGAGAAACAAAAAAAGAATAAGAAGAAGAAAAAGTAGACAAAGAAGGGAAAGAAGAAGAAGAAGAAGAAGAAGAAGTAGAAGAAGAAGATAAAGAAGAAGATAAAGAAGAAGACAATGAAGATTAAAAAGAAAGAAGAGGAGGAAAAGGAGGAGGAGGAGGAGAAAAAGAAGAAGAAGATGAAGATGGAGAACAAGAAGAAGAGGAAGATAGGAAGAAGAAGAGGAGAAAGAAAAAGAAGAAGAAGTAGAAGAAGAAAAAGAGAAGGAAGAAGAAGAAGAAGGAGAAGAAGGAGGAGAAGAAGAAGAAGAAGAAGAAGAAGAGGACAAAAAAGAAGAAGAATGCAAAGAAGAAAAAGTAGTTGAAGGAGAAGAAGAAGATGAAGGAGAAGAAGAAGAAGAAGAAGAAGAAGAGGAAGAAGAAGAAGAAAAAGAAGAAGAAGAAAAGAAAGAAGAAGAAGAAGAAGAAGAAGAAGAAGAAGACGGAGGAGAAGAAGAAGCGGAAGAAGAAAAACAACAAGAAGAAGAAGTAGAACAAGAAGAAGAAGAAGAAAGAGGAGGAGGAGGAGGAGAAGAAGAAGAAGATGATGATGATGATGACGTTGAAGAGGAAGAAGAAGAAGAAGAGGAAGAAGAGAAAGAAGAAAAGGAAGAAGAAGAAGAAGGAGACAAAGAAGGGGTAGAAGAAGAAGAAAAAGTAGAAGAAGAGGAAGAAGAAGAAGAAGAAGAAGATGATGATGATGAAGAAGATGAAGAAGAAGAGGAAGAGGAAAAAGAGACGAAGAAGAAGAAGTCGAAGAAGAGGAAGTAGAAGAAGAGGAAGAAGAAGAAGAAGAAAAAGAAGATGAAGAGGAAGACAAAGTAGAGGAAAAAGAAGAAGAAGTAGTAGTAGTAGTAGAAGAAGAAGAAGAAGGAAAAGAAGAAGAGAACGAAGAAGAAAAAGAAGAAGAAGATGGAGAAGAAAGAGAAGAAGAAGAAGATGATCAAGAAGAAAAATAAGAATACAAAGAAGAAGAAGAAGAAGTAGAAGAAGAAGAAAAGGAAACAGATGAAAAAGAAGAGGAAGAGGAAGAGGATGAAGAAGAAGAAGAAGAAGAAGAAGAAGAAAAAGTAGATGAAGAAGAAGAAGAAGGAGAAGAAGTAGATGATGAAGAAGAAGAAGAAGAACAGGAAGAAGAACAAGAAGAAGAAATAAAAGAAGAAGGAGGAGGAGGAGGAAGAGGAGGGGAAGAAGAAGAAGAAGAAGAAGAAGAAGAAGAAGGTGGAGAAGAAGAAGAGGTAGAAGAAGAAGATGAAGAAGAATAAGAAATAGAAGAAGAAGAAGTAGAAGAAGAAGAAGAAGAAGAAGGAGAAGAAGAAGAAGAAGAAGAAGAAGAAGAACAAGGAGAAGAAGATGATGGCAAAGAGGAAGAAGAAGAAGTAGAAGAAGAAGACAATGAAGAAGAAGAAGAAATAGAAGAAGAAGAAGAAGAAGAAGAAGAACGAGAAATAGAAGAACGAGAGGAAGAACAAGAAGAAGAACAAGAAGAAGAAGGTGAAGAAGAAGAAGATGAAGTCGAATAAGAAAAAGACATAAAAGAGGAAGAAGAAGAAGAAGACCAAGAACAAGAAGACAAAGGAGGAGAAGAAGAAGTTGTAGTCAAAGGGGAAGACAAAGAAAAAGAAGAAGATGAAGAAGAAGAAGTAGAAGAAGAAGAAGAAGAAGGTGATGAAGAGGAAGAAGAAGAAGAAGAAGAAGAAATTGAAGAGAAGAAGAAGAAAAAGAAGATGAAGAAGATGAAGAACTAGAAGGCGAAGAACAATAAGAAAAGGAAGAAAACATAAAAGAAGAACAACAACAAGAAGAAGAAGACGAAGATAATGAAGAGGATGAGCAAGAAGTGGAAGAAGAAGAAGTAGAGGAGGAAGAAGAATTAGAAGAAAATGAACAAGAAGATAAAGACGAAGAAGAAGATGAAGAATAAGAAGAAGAATAAGAAGAGGAAGAAGAAGAAGAAGGAGAAGAAGAACATGAAGAAGAAGAAGAAGAAGAAGTAGAAGAGATTGAAGAAGAAGAAGAATGCAAAGAAAATGAAGAAGAAGAAGATGAAGAGATAGAAGTAGAAGAAGAAGAAGAAGGAGAAGAAAAAGAATAAGAAGAAGAAGAAGGACAAAGAGGAGGAGAAGGATGAGAAAGAGAAGAAGAAGAAGAAGAAGATTATCATGATGATGATGATGATGATGATGACGAAGAAGAAGAAGAAGAAGAAGAAGTACAAGAAGAAGACAAAGAAGAAGAAGAAGAAGAAGAAGAAGAAGAAGAGAAAGAAGAAGAGGAAGAAGAAGAAGAAAGAGACAAAGAAGGGGAAGAAGAAGAAGAGCTAGTAGAAGAAGAGGAAGAAGAAGAAGAAGAAGAAGAAGAAGAAGAAGATGAAGAAGATGACGAAGAAGAAGAAAAGGAAAAAGAGACGAAGAAGAAGAAGTCAAAGAAGAGGAAGAAGAAGAAGAAGAAGTAAAAGAAGATGAAGAAGAAGACAAAGTAGAGGAAGAAGAAGAAGTAGTAGTAGTAGAAGAAAAAGAAGAAGAAGAAGAAGAAGAAGAAGAAGAAGAAAAAGAAGAAGAAAAAGAACAAGAAGAAGTCGAAGAAGATGGAGAAGAAAGAGAAGAGAAAGAAGAACAAGAAGAAGAAGAAGAAGCAGTGGAAGAAAAAGATCAATAAAAAGAAGAAGAAGAACAAGTAGAAGAAGAAGAAAAGGAAGAAGAAGAAGAAGAAGAAGAAGAAGAGGAAGAGGATGAAGAAGAAGAAGAAGAAGAAAAAGTAGATGAAGAAGAAGAAGAAGAAGAAGAAGTAGATGAAAAAGAAGAAGAAGAAGAAGGAGAAGTAGAAGAAGAAATAAAAGAAGAAGTAGGAGGAGGAGGAGGAGGAGGAAGAGGAGGACGAGAAGAAGAAGAAGAAGAAGAAGAAGAAGAAGACATGGAAGAAGTTGAAGAAGAAGGCAGAGAAGAAGAAGAGGTAGAAGAAGAAGAAGAAGAAGAGTAAGAAAAAGAAGAAGAAGAAGAAGAAGAAGAAGAAGAAGAAGGAGAAGAAGAAGAAGAAGAACAGGGAGAAGAAGATAATGGAAAAGAGGAAGAAGAAGAAGATAATGAAAAAGAAGAAGAAGAACGAGAAATAAAAGAATGAAAGGAAGAACAAGAAGAAGAAGAAGAAGGTGAAGAAGTAGAAGATGAAGTCAAAAAAGAAAAAGACGTAGAAGAGGAAGAAGAAGAAGAAGAAGAAGAAGAGGAAGAAGAAGAAGAACAAGAAGACAAAGAAGAAGAAGAAGAAGTTGTAGTCAAAGAGGAAGATAGAGAAATAGAAGAAGATGTAGAAGAAGAAGTAGAAGAAGAAGAAGAAAAAAGTGATGATGATGAAGAAGAAGAAGAAAAAGAAGGGAAGAAGAAGAAATAGAAGAAGAAGAAGATGAAGAAGTCATAGAAGAAGAACAACAACAGGAAGAAGAAGGCGAAGATGAAGAAGAGGATGAGCAAGAAGGGGAAGAAGTAGAGGAAGAAGAAGAAGAAGAAGAAGAAGATGAACAAGAAGATAAAGACGAAGAAGAAGATGAAGAAAAAGATGAAGAATAAGAAGAAGAAGAAAAAGAAGAAGAAGAAGAAGAAGTAGAAGAGATAGAAGAAGAAGAAGAATACGAAGAAGATGAAAAAGAAGAAGAAGAAGATGAAGAGGTAGAATAAGAAGAAGATGAAGAAGAAGGAGAAGAACAAGAATAAGAAGAAGAAGAAGAAGGAGAAGGAGGAGGAGAAGAATGAGAGGGAGAAGAAGAAGAAGGAGAAGAAGAAGAAGAAGATTATGATGATGATGATGATGATGACGAAGAGCAAGAAGAAGAAGAAGAAGTAGAAGAAGAAGACAAAGAAGAAGAAGAAGAAGAAGAAGTCGACGAAGAAGATGAAGAAGAAGAAAAAGTAATAGAAGAAGAAGAAGATGAAGAAGAAGAAGAAGAACAAGACAAAGAAGAAGAAGAAGAAGAAGTGAAAGAAGAACAAGAAGAAGTAGAAGAAGAAGGAGAAGAAGTAGACGAAGAAGAAAAAGGTGAAGGAGAAGAAGAAGATGAAGAAGATGAAGAAGAAGAAGAAGAAGAAGAAGAAAAAGAAGAGAAGTAGAAGAACAACAACAAGAAGAAGATGAAGAACAAGAAGACGAAGAACAATAAGAAATGGAAGAAGTCATAGAAGAAGAACAACAACAATAACAAGAAGGCAAAGATGAAGAAGAGGAGCAAGAAGGGAAAGAAAAAGAAGTAGAGGAAGAAATAGAAGAAGAAGAAAAAGATGATGAAGAAGAAGAGGACAAAGAAGAAGAAGAAGAAGAATAAGAAGAATATGAATAATAATAATAATAATAACAATAAGAAGAAGAAGATGAGGGAGAAGAAGAAGAAGAAGAATGCAAAGAAGAAGAAGATGATGATGATGATGAAGACAAAGAAGAAGAAGAAGAAGAAGAAGAAGAAGAAAAGAAGGAGAAGAAGAGGATGAACAAGAAGAAGAAGAAAAAGAAGAAGAAGAAGAAGAAATCGAAGAAGAAAAAGAAGAAGAAAATAATAATAAGTTGAAGGCAAAGAAGAAGAGTAAGAAGAAGAAGAAGATGAAGACGAAGAAGAAAAGGAAGAGTAGAAGAAGAAAAAGAAGTAGAAGTAGAAGAAGAAGAGGAAGATGAAGAAGACCAAGAAAAAGAATAAGAAGAAGAATGAGAAGAAGAAGAAGAAGAAGAAGAAAAAGAAGAAGAAGAAGAAGAAGAAAAAAAAAAGATGAAGACGAAGGAGAAGAAGATAAGAAGAAAGAGAACAAGAAGAAAAATGACAAGGGGGAGAAGAGGACGATAAAGTAAAAGAACAAGAGGAAAAGAAAAGAAAATGAAGAAGAAAAAGAAGTAGAAGAAAAAGAAGAAGAATAAGAGTAAGAAGAAAAAGACGAACAAGAAGAAGAAAAGAAGAAGAAGGAAAAGAAGAAGAAAAAGATGGAGAAGAAGAAGAACAAGATGAAGAAGGAGAAGAACAAGAAGAAGGCAAAGAAGAAGAAGAAGAAGAAGAAGAAGAAGGCAAAGAAGGAGTAGAAGAAGACAAAGAAGAAGAAGAAGAAGAAGAAGAACAAGCGAAAGACGGAGAACAAGAAGAAAAAGAAGTAGAAGAAGAAGAAGAAGTAGAAGAAGATCAAGAACAAGAATAAGAGGAAAAGAAGAAGAAGAAGAAGAAGAAGAAGAAGTACAAGAAGAAGAAGAATGAAAAGAAGAAGCAGACAAAGAAAAAGAGGAAGAAGAAGAAGAAGAAGGCGAAGAAGAAGAAAATGGAGGAGGAGGAGGAGGAGGAGAAGAAGAAGAAAAAAAGAAGGAAAAGATGAAGAAGAAGAAGAAGAAGAAAGAAAAGGAGAAAACAAGAAGAAGAAAAAGATGGCACAAAAGAATAAGAAGAAGAGGAAGAAGAAGGAGAGCAAGTAGAAGAAGTAGAAGAACAAGAAGAAGAAGGAGGAGAAGAAGAAGATGAAGAAGAAGAAGAAGAGGAATAAGGAGGAGAAGAACAAAAAGAAGAAATAGAAGGGTAAGAAGAAGAAGACGTATAACAAGAAGAAGAACGAGAAGAAGATGAAGAGGCAGTAGATGAAGAAGAAGAAGAAGAAGAAGAAGAAGAAGTAGAAGAAGTCAAAGAAGAAGAAGAAAAAGACGAAGAAATAGAAGTTGAAGAAAGGGAACAAGAAGAAGAGGAGGAAGAAGAAGAAGAAGAAGAAAAGGAAGAAGAAGAAGAAGAAAAGAAGTAGAAGAAGGAGAAGGCAAAGAAGAAGAAGAAGATGGAGAAAAGAAGAAGAAGAAGAAGAAAAAGAAGATGAAGAAAATGAAAAAAAAGATGAGGAAAAAAAATTGAAGGGGAAGAGGTAGAAGAAGATGAAGAAGAAGAAGAAGAAGAAGAAGACGAAGAAGAAAAAAGAAGAAGAAGGAGAAGAAGAAGAAGAAGAAGAAGAAGAAGAAGAAGTATAGTAAGACTAAGACAAAGAAGAAGACGAAGATGGGAAGAAGAAGAAGAGGAAGAAGAAGAAGATGAAGAGGACAAAGAAGAACTAAAAGAAGAAGAAGATGAAGAAGAAGAAGAAGAAGAAGAAGAAGAAGAATACGAAGAAGAAGAAGAAGAACAAGAAGAGATAGAAGAAGAAGATGATGAAGAAGAAGATTATGATGATGATAACAATGAAGAAAAAGAAGGACGAGAAGAATGAGAAGAAGAATAAGAAGGAGAAGAAGAAGAAGAAGAAGAAGAAGATGAAGAAGAAGAAGGAGAAGAAGAAGAAGAAGAAGACCAAGAAGGAGAAGAAGAAGGAGAAGAAGTAGAAGAAGAAGAAGAAAAAGAAGTAGAAAAAGTTGAAGAAGAAGAAGTAGAAGACGAAGACCAAAAAGAAGAAGTAGAAGAAGAAAAAGAAGAAGAATACACAGGAGATGAACAAAAAGAAGAAATAGAAGGACAAGAAGAAGAAGAAGTATAACAAGAAGAAGAACGAGAAGAAGATGAAGAAGCATAAGATGAAGAAGAGGAAGAAGAAGAAGAAGAAGAAGTAGAAGAAGGCAAAGAAGAAGAAGAAAAAGATGAAGAAATAGAAGTGGAAGAAAGGGAACAAGAAGAAGAGGAAGAAGAAGAAGAAGAAGAAGAAGAAGCAGAAGAAGAAGAAGTAGAAGAAGGATAAGGCAAAGAAGAAGTAGAAGATGGAGAAAAGAAGAAGAAGAAGAAGAAAAAGAAGAAGAAGAAAATGAAAAAAAAGATGAGGAAAAAAGAACAGAAGAGGAAGAAGAAGAAGAAGAAGAAGAAGAAGACGAAGAAGAAAAAGAAGAAGAAGAAGAAGAAGAAGAATAAGACTAAGAAAAAGAAGAAGAAGACGAAGATGGGAAGAAGAAGAAGAGGAAGAAGAAGAAGATGAAGAAGACAAAGAACAAGTAAAAGAAGAAGAAGAAGAAGAACAAGAAGAAGAATACGAAAAAGAAGAAGAAAAAGAAGGAGAAAAAAGAGAAGTGGAAGAAGGAGAAGAAGAATAAGTAGAAGAAGAAAAAGAAGAAGAGATAGATGAAGAAGATGATGAAGAAGAAGAATATGATGATGATAACAAAGAAGAAGAAGAATAAGAAGGAGAAGAAGAAGAAGAAGAAGAAGAAGAAGAAGAAGAAAAAGAAGTAGAAAAAGTTGAAGAAGAAGAAGTAGAAGACGAAAACCAAAAAGAAGAAGAAGAAAAGGAAGAAGATGTACGAGAAGAAGAAGGAGACGAAGGAGAAGAAGATGAAGTTGAGGAAGAAGAAGAATAAGAATAAGAACAGGAAGAAGAAGAAGAAGATGAAGAAGAAGAAGGAGAAGGATGAGGAGAAGAGAAACAAGGAGAAGAAGAGGAAGAAGAAGAAGAAGAAGTAGAAGAAGAAGATGATGATGATGATGAAGAAGGAGGAGATGAAGATGAAGATGAAGAAGAAGAAGAATAAGAAGAAGACAAAGAAGAAGAAGAAGAAGAAGAAGAAGCAAAAGAAGTAGAAAACTAAAAGAAGATGAAGTAAAAGACGAAGAACAAAAAGAAGAAGAAGAAAAGGAAAAACATGTAGGAGTAGAAGAAGGAGAAGTAGGAGAAAAGGAAGAAGTAGAGGAAGAAGAAGAATAAGAATAGGAAGAAGAAGAAGAAGATGAACAAGAAGAATAAGAAGAAGGAGAAGGAGAATAAGAAGAAGAAGAAGAACAAGATGAAGAAGAACAAGAAAACGAAGAAGAAGAAGAAGACGAAGCAGAACAAGAAGATGAAGGAGAAGAACAAGAAGAAGAAGAAGAAGAAGTAGAAGATGATGAAGAAGAAGAATAAATAGAAGAAGAAGAAAAAGAAGAAGAAGAAGAAGAAGAAGAACAACAACAACAACAACAAGAAGAACACGAAAAAGAAGAAGAAGAAGAAAAACAACACCAACAACAACAGGAAGAAGAAGAAGAAGAAGAAGAAGAAGAAGAAGAAGAAGTAAAAGAAGAAGAAGAAGAAGGAGAAGAAGAAGATGAAGAAGTTGAAGAAGAAGAAGAAGAAGAAGAAGAAAAAGAAGAAAAAAAGAACAAGAAGAAGAAGAAGAAGATGAAGAAGATGAAGACGAAGAACAATAAGAAAAGGAAGAAGCCATAGAAGAAGAACAGTAATAGAAAAAAGAAGGCGAAGATGAAGATTAGGAGTAAGAAGGGGAAGAAGAAGTTGAGGAAGAAAAAGAAGAAGAAGAAAAAGATGAAGAAGAATAAGAAGAATAAGAAGAATTAGGAGAAGAAGTAGAAGAAGAAGAAGAAGAAGAGGAAGAAGAAGATGAAGAAGAAGAAGAAGAGGGAGAAGAAGAAGTAGAATAGAAAGAAGAAGAAGAAGAAGATAATTAAGAGAAAGAAGAAGAAGAAGAAGAAGTAGAAGAGGAAGGGGAAGGAGGAGGAGAAGATGGAGAAGGAGAAGAAGAAGAAAAGGATGCTGCTGATGATGAAGAAGAGGAAGAAGAGGACGAAGAAGATGAAGAAGAAGAAGAAGTCAAAGAAGAAAAGGAAGAAGAAGAAGAAGAATAAGTAATAGAAGAATAAGAATAATAATAATAAGAAGAAGAAGAAGATGAAGTCGAAGAAGAAAAGGAAGTGTAGAAGAAGAAAAAGAAGAAGGAGAAGAAGAAGACTTAGAAGAAGAAGAAGAAGAAGACAAACAAAAAGAAGAAGAAGAATAATGAGAAGAAGAAGAAGAAGAAGAAGAAAAAGAAGAAGAAGATGAAGAAGAAGAAGAAGACGAAGACAAAAAAGATGGAGACGAAGAACAAGAGGAAGAAGGAGAAGAAGAAGAAGAAGAAAAAGAAGAAAAATAAAAAGGGGGAGAAGAGGAAGATAAAGTAAAAGAACAAGAGGAAGAAAAAAAAGAAAATGAAGCAGAAAAAGAAGTAGAAGAAGATGAAGAAGAAGAAGAAGAGCAAGAAGAAGAAGAAGAACAAGAA
This sequence comes from Vanilla planifolia, assembly GCA_023846275.1. Classification (NCBI taxonomy): domain Eukaryota; kingdom Viridiplantae; phylum Streptophyta; class Magnoliopsida; order Asparagales; family Orchidaceae; genus Vanilla; species Vanilla planifolia. The sequence goes on along the minus strand of JAIUJO010001460.1, from coordinate 53,666 downwards.
GAAGAAAAGAAGAAGAAGGAGAAGAAGAAAAAGAAGAAGAAGAAGAAGAGGATGAAGAAGAAGAGGAAGAAGAAGTCAAAGACGAAGAATAAGAAGAAGAAGACGAAGAAGAAGAAGTCAAACATAAAGAATGTGATGAAGATGAAGAGGTAGAAGATGAACAAGAAGAAGAAGAAGATCACAATGAAGAATAAGAAGAAATAGAAGACCAAGAAGAAGAAGAGGAAGAAGTAGAAGAAGAAGAAGACGAAGAATATCTGGAAGAAGAAGGTGAAGAAGAAAAATATGTAGAAAAAGAAGAAGAAGAAGAAGAAGAAGAAAATGAAGAAGGAAAGGAGGAAAAGAAGGAGAAGAAGAAAAAGAAGAAGAAGAAGAAGAAGGAGAAGAAGAAATGGAAGACGAAGATGAAGAAGAAGAAAAGTTGTTGATGATGAAGAGGAAGAAGAAGAAGAAGAAAAAGAAGATGAAGAAAAGAAAGAAGAAGGACATGAAGAAGAAGAAGAAGAAGCAAAAGACAAAAAAGAAGAAGATGATGAAGAACGATAAGAAGAACAAGAAAAAGTCAAGGAACATGAGGAAAAAGAAGGGGAAGAAGAGGAAGAAGAAGAAGAAGAAGAAGAAGGAGAAGATGAAGAATAAGGATAAGAAGAAGTCAAAGGCAAAGAATAAGGAGATGAGGAAGAGGAAGAATAGGAAGTGAATGAAGAAGGCAAAGAAGAAGAAGAAGAAGAAGAAGAAGTTGAAGAACAAGAAGAAGAAGAAGAAGAAGACAAAGTAGAAGATGATGAAGAAGAAGGCAGAGAAGAGGAAGAGGAAGAAGAGGTGGAAGAAGAAGAAGAAGTAGAAAAAGATTATGAAGAAAAAGAAGAAGTAGAAGAAGAGGAAGAAGTAGAAGAAAAAGACGAAGAAGGAGGAGGAGAAGCAGGAGAAGAAGAATAAGATGGAAAAGAAGATAAAGAAGAAGCAGGAGAAGAAGAAGAAGAAGAAGAAGAAGACGACGAAGAAGAAGAAGATGAAGAAGAAGTAGAAGAAGAAGAAGAAGAAGAAGAAAAAGAAGAAAGCAAAGTAGAAGTAGAAGAAGAATAAGGAGAAGAAGAAGAAGGAGAAGAAAAGAAGAACAAGAAGAAGGAGAAGGAGGAGTAGGAGGAGAGGAAGACAAAGAACAAGAAGATGACTAAGAAGACGAACAAAAAAAAGAAGCGAACGAAGAAGACAAAGAAGAAGAAGAAGAAGAAGAAAAAGAAGAAGATATAGAAAAAGAAGAATGACAAGAAGAAAAAATTAAGAAGAAGAAGAAACGAAGAGGCAAAGAAGAACCAGGCAAAGACGAAGAAGAAAATGATGAAGAAGTGGAAAAAGAAGATTAAGAAAAAGAAGAAGAGGAACAAGAAGAAGAATACAATAAAGTAGTAGAAGAAGAAGAAGAGGAAGGAGAAGAAGAAGAAGAAAAAGAAGAAGAAAAGAAGAAGAAGAAGAAGAATAAGATGATGAGGAAAAGGAAGACGACGAAGAAGAAGAAGAAGAAGAACAAGAATAAGAACAAGAAGTTGATGGAGAAGTAGAAGTAGAAGAAGGAGAAGAAGAAGATAAAAAGGAGAGGAAGGACAAGAAAAAGAAGGCAAAGAAGAAGAAGGCAAAGAGGAAGAAAAGGAGAAAGAAGAAGAAGAAGAAGAAGAAGACAAAGAAGATCAGATTAAAAAGAAGAAGTCGAGGAAGAGGAAGAAGAAGTACAGTAAAAAGACAAAGAAGAAGAAGAAGAGGAAGAAGAAGTTGAATAATAAGAAGAAGAAGACAAACAAGAGGACGAAGAACAAGAAGAAGAAGAACAAGAAGATGAAGAAGGGCAAGAAAATTAACAAGAAGAAGACGAAGTAAAAGAAGAAGAAGAGAAGGAGAAGAAGAAGAAGAAGAAGAAGAAGAAGAAGAAGATGAAGGACAAGAAGAGGAAGAAAAGTAAGAGAAGAAGAAGGAGAAGATTAAGAAGAAGAATAATAATAATAATAATAAGAGGGAGAAGAAGAAGTGGTAGAAGAAGAAGAAGAAGAAGAAGAAGGCAAAGAAGAAGAAGAAGATTATGATGATGGAGAAGAAGATGTTAAAGAAAAAGAGGAAGTAGAAGTAATAAATGAAGAAGAAGAAGAAAATGAAGAAGAAGAAGAAAAAGAAGAAGATGAAGAAGAAAAAGATAAAGAAGAAGAAGAAGAAGAAGACATTAAAGAAGAAGACAATAAAGAAGAAGAGGAAGAAGAAGATCAAGAAGAGGAAGAAGTAGAGGAAGAAGAAGAAGAAGAAGAAGAAGAAAAAGAAGTGGGAGAAGAAGAAGAAGAAAAAAAAGAACAGACGAAGAAGAAGAAGAAGAAGAAGAAGAAGAAGAAGAAGAAGAAGAATAAGAGGAAGAAGAAGATGAAGATGAGGAAGAGGAATAAGGATTAGAAAAAGAAGTAAAGAAGAAGAAGAAGAAAAAGAAGAAGATGAAGAAGTAGAAGAGGAAGTAGAAGAAGAAGAAGGAGAAGAAGAATAACAAGAAGAAGAAGAAGAGGAGGAAGAAGAAGAAGAAGAGGAGGAAGAAGAAGAAGAAAGACAAGAAGGAGAAGAAGAAGAGAAAGAAGAGAATGAAATGGAAGAATAAGAAGAAGAACAATAAGTAGACGTAGAAGAAGAAGAGAATAAGAATAAGAATAAGAGAAGAAGAGGAGGAAGAAGAAGAAGACAATGAAGAGGAAGACGAAGCAGAGAAAGAAGAAGAAGAAGAAGAAGAAGGCGAAGACGAAGAAAAATTAGAAGAAGAAAATGAAGTAAGGATAAAGAAGAGGCGGAAGAAGAAGATGTGGACGAAGAAGAAGAAGTACAAGAACAAGTAGAGACAAAGAAGAAAAAATTGAAGAAGAGGAAGAAGATGAAGATGAAGATGATGAAGAAGAAGACGTAAAAGAAGAAGAAGTAGAAAAAGGAGGAGAACAAGAACAAGAACAAGAAGGCAAAGAACAAGGAGACGAAGAACCAGTTGAAGAAGAAGAAGAAGGAGAAGAACAAGAAGAAGAAGAAGAAGTGGAATAAGAAGAAGAACAAGGAAGAGAAGGAGAACAGAAAGAAGGAGAAAAACAAGAAGGGGAGGAGGAAGAAATTGAAGAATAAGAAGAAGAAGAAAAAGAAGAAGAAAAAGAAGAAGAAAAAGATAACAAAGAAGAAGTACAGTAAGGGAAAGGAGAAGAAGAAGAAGTTAATGATGATGAAGATGGAGAAGACAAAGAAAAAGAGGAAGAAGAAGAAGAATAATAAGAAGAAGACGTCGAAGAAGAAGTAGAAGAAGAAGAAGAAGAAGAAGAAAGAGGAAGAAGAACACGACAATGATGAAGAAGGAGAAGAAGAAGGGGAAGAAGGAGGAGGAGGTGGAGGAGAAGAAGAAGAAGAAGAAGAAGAAGAAGGAGAAGGAGAAGAAGAAGAAGAAAAGAAGAACAAGAAAAGGAAGAGGAAGAAGATGAAGATGAAGAAGAAGATGATGATGATGATGATGATGATGATAAAGAAGAAGAAGAAATGGAAGAAGAAGAAGAAGAAGAAGGAGAAGAAGGAGAAGAAGAAGAAGAAAAGAAGAATAAGAAGAAGAAGTGAAAGAAGAAGAAGAAGAAGATGAAGATGATGATGATGATGATGATGATGATGAAGAAAAGGATGAAGAAGAAGAAGAAGAAGAAGATGAATTACTAGAAGAAGAAGAAGAAAAAGAAGAAGTAGAAGAAGAAGAGGAAGAAGAAGAAGAAGAAGGAGAAGAGAAGAAGAAGAAGAATAAGAGGAAGAAGAAGAAGAAGAAGAGGAAGAATAGAAGAAGAAGTACAAGGGGAAGTAGAAGGTGAAGAAGAAGCAGATGAAGAAGACGAAGACGATGCATAAGAAGATGAAGTGGAAGAAAAAGAAGATGAACAAGAAGAAGAAAAAGAAGAAGAAGAAAAAGAAGAATTATAAGAAGAAAAAGAGACGAAGAAAAAGAAGATGAAGAAGTGGAACAAGAAGAAGAATAAGAAGAAGAAGATGATGATGAAGTAGACAAAGAAGAGGAGGAGGAAGAAGAAGAAGAAGAAAATGAAGCAGAAGACGAAGGAGACGAGGTAGAAGAAGAAAAAGACAAGAAAAAGATGAAGAAAAAGAAGAACAAAAATATAAAGAAGGGGAAGAGGAAGAAGAAGAAGAGGAGACAAAAGAAGAAGAAGAAGAAGAAGAAGAAGAAGAATAACAAGTAGAAGAAGAATAAGAATAAGAAGAAGAAGACGAAGAAGAAGTAAAAGAAGAAGAAAAAGAAGAAGGAGAAGGAGAAGAAGAAGAAGAAGAAGAAGAGTAAATAGCAGACAAAGAAGAAGAAGAAGAAGAAGAAGAAGAAGAAGAAAAACATCAAGAAAAAGAGAAATAGAAAGAAGAAGAAGAAGAAGATCAAGAACAAGAAGAATAGGAAGAAAAAGAAGAAGTAGAAAAAGAAGTCGAAGAAGAAGAAGAAAAAGAAGCAAAAGAAGAAGAAGAAGAAGAAGAAGAAGAAAAAGACGAACCTGATGGTGATGATGATGATGATGATGATGATGAAGGAGTAGGAGAAGGTGGAGGAGGAGACAAAGAAGAAGAAGAAAAAGAAGAAGAAGAAGAAGAAAAAGATGGAGAAGAAGACAAAGAAGAAGAAAAAGGAGGAGGAGGAGAAGAAGAATAAGAAGAAGAAGGAGGAGGAGGAGAAGAAGAAGAAAAGGAAAACTGAGAAGAACAAGTAGAAGAAGTAGAAGTAGAAGAAGAAGAAGAAGAAGAAGAAGGACAAGGAGAAGAAGATGATGAAGAAGAAGAAGCGAAAGAAGATGATAAAAATGAAGAAGAAGAAGAAGAAGGAGAAGGAGAAGAAGAAGAAAAAGAAGAAGAAGAAGAGGAAGAAGATGATGTTGATGAAGATGAAGGAGAAGAAGAAGAAGAAGAAGATGAAGATGATGAAGAAGAATAAGACAAAGACGAAGAAGAATAATAAGAAGAAGAAGAAGGAGACAGAGAACAAGAAGAAGTAGAAGAAAAAGAAGAAGAAGTAGAAGAAAAAGAAGAAGTAGAATAAGAAGGAGAGGAAGAACAAGAAAAAAGAGAAGTGACAGAAGAAGAAGAAGGATAAGAAGAAGAAGAAGATGAAGAAGAAGAAGAAGAAGAGGAAGAAGAAAAAGAAGAAGAAAAAGAAAAGAAGAAAAGAAGAAGAAGTACAAGCAGAAGACGAAGAAGAAGAAGAAGAAGAAGAAGAAGAAGATGATGATGATGATGAAGAAGAAGAAGATGATGAAGAAGAGGATGAAGAAGAAAAAGAAGAAGTAGAAGAAGATGAAGAAGAAGAAGATGATGATGATGAAGATGAAGAAGAAGAAGAGAGTAAGAAAAAGAAAATGAAGAAGTGGAAGAAGAAGAGGAAGAAGAAGATGAAGAAGAAGAAGAAGAGAAGAAGAAGAAAAAGAAGTAGATGTAAAAGAAGAAGAAGAAGAAGAAGAAGAAGAAGAAGAAGATGGCAAAGTCAACAGAGAAGCGGAAGAAGAAGAAGAAGAAGAGGAAAAAGAAGAAGAAGAAGAAGACGAAGTTAAAGAAGTAGAACAAGGGGAAGAAGAAGGAGAAGAAGAAGAAGAAGTGGTACTAGTAGAAGAAGAAGATAAAAAAGAAGAAGAAGAAGAAGAAGAAGAAGACGAAGAAGAAGGAATAATAGGTGAAGAAGAAGAAGAACAAGAAGTAGTAGTAGTAGTAGTAGAAGAAGAAGAAGAAGAAGAAGAAGAAGAAGACGTAGAAGAAGACGAAGATAAAGAAGAAGAAGAAGAAGAAGAAGAAGAAGAAGATGTAGAAGATGAAGAAAAGAAGAAGAAGAAATGATGATAATAAAGAAGAATAAGATGAAAAAGAAGATGAAGATGAAGAAGGAGGAGGAGGAGTAGGAGGAGGAGAAGAAGAAGAAGAAGAAGAAGCAGAAGTGGAAGAAGAAGAAAGAGGAGGAGTAAGAGGAGGAGGAGGAGAAGAACAAGAAGAAGAAGAACAAGAAGAAGAAGAGGAAGAAGAAGAAGAACATGAACAAGAAGAAGAGGACGATGAAGAAAAAAAAGATGAAGAAGTAGAAGTAGAAGAAGATAAAGATGAAGGAGAAGAAGAAGAAGAGAAGAAGAAGAAGAAAAGAAGAAGAAGAAGAAGAAAAGAAGAAGAAGTAGTAGTAGTAGAAGAGGAAGAAGAAAAAAAAATAGGCAAAGTAGAACAATGTGAAGAAGAAGGAGATGATGAAGAAGAAGACAAGGATGAAGAAGTAGAAGAAGAAGAAAAAGTAGAAGAACAAGAAGAAGAAGAAGACGAAGAAGAGGAAAGAGAAGAAGTGGAAGTAGAAGAATAGGAAGAAGAAGAAGAATAATAAATTGAAGAAGAAGATGTTGAAGAAGAAGAAGAGACAAAAAAGACGAAGACGAAAATAAGGAAGAAGAAGAAGAAGAAGGAGAACAAGAAGAAGCAGAAGTAGAACAAGACAAAGAATAGGACGAAGAAGAAGAAGAAGAAGGGGAAGGAGATTAAGAAGCAAATGAAGAATAAGAAGAAGAAGAAGAAGAAGAAGAAGAAGAAGAAGAAGAAGAAGACAAAAAGGAGGAACAATAAGAAGAAGAAGAACTAGAAGAAGAAGATAAAGAAGAAGACAATTGAAGATTATGAAGAATGAGGAGGAACAGGAGGAGGAGGAGTAAAAGAAGAAGAAGTAGGAGAAGAAGGAGGAGAAGGAGAAGAAGATGAAGAAGAAGAAGAAGAAGAAGAAGATGATGATGATGATGATGAAGAAGAAGATGATGATGATGAAGAAGAATAAGAAGAAGAAGAGCATGAAGAAGAAGAAGAACAGGAAAATGGAGAAGAAGTCAAAGAAGAAGAGGAAGAAGAAGAAGAAGAAGAAGATGGCAAAGAAGAAGAGGAAGAAGAAGAAAAAGAAGAACAAGAAGAAGAACAAGATGAAGAACAAAAGAAGATGATTAAGAAGTCAAAGAAGCTGAAGAAGAAGAAGAAGAAGAAAAAGAAGAAGAAAAAGAACAAAAGAAGAAGAAGAAGATGAAGAAGAATAAGAATAATAAGAAGAAGAAGAAGAGGAAGAAGTGAAGAAGAAGAAGAAGAGGAAGAAGTGAAGAAGAAGAAGAAAAGAAAGTAGAACAAGAGGAGGAAGAAGAATAAGTAGATGAAGAAGATGAAAAGGAAGAATCTGAAAAAGAGAAAGAGACAAAGAAGAAAAAGATGGAGAAGTGGAAGAATAAGAAGAAGAAATAGAAGAGAAAGAGGACGACAAAGAAGAAGAAGAAGAAGAAAACAAAGAAGAAGAAGAAGAAAACAAAGAAGAAGAAAAAGAAGACGAAGAACCAGAAGGAGAAGATTAAAAAGAAAGGCGAGAAGAAGAAGATGAGGAAGAAGAAGCAAAAGAAGAAAACGATGACGAAGAAGAAGAAGACGAAGAAGAAGAAAAAAAACAAGAAGAAGAAGAAGAAGAAGATGAAGAAGAAGAAGTTGAAAAAGTGGAAGAAAAAGGAGAGAAAAAAGAAGAAGATGATGATGAAGAATTAGAAGAAGAGGTGGACGAAAAAGACAAAGAAGAAGAAGAAGTAGAAGAAGAACAAGAGGAAGTAGTGAAAGAACATGAAGAAGAGAAAGAAGAAGAAGAAGAAGAAGGAGAAGAAGAAGAAGAAGAAGAAGAAGAAGAAGAGAAAGTAGAAGAAGAAGAAGATGATGATGATGATAAAGAAGAAGAAGAAAGAGTGGAGGAGGAAGAAGACGATGATGAAGAAGAAGAAGAAAAAGAAGAAGAAGAAGAGAAAGAAGAAGAACAAGATGAAGAAGGAGAAGAAGAAGAAGAAGAAGAAGAACAAGAACAAGAAAAAGAAGAGTAATTCGAAGAGAAAGAATATAAAGACAAAGAAGAATAGAAAGAAGAAGAAGAAGAAGAAGAAGAAGAATAAGAAGAATAAGAATAGTAAGAAAAAGACGAAGAAGAAGATAAAGAAAAAGAAAGAAGAAGAAGAAGAAGTTGGGGAAGAAGAAGAAGAAGAAGAAGAAGATAAGAAGAAGAAAAAGAAGATGATGAAGAAGAAATTGAAGGAGAAGAAGAAGACAAAGAAGAAAAAGAAGAAGAAGAAAAAGAAGAAGAAGGAGAAGAATAAGACGAAGAAGAGAACGAAGACGAAGAAGAAGAAAAAGTAGAAGAAGAAGAAGATGAAGATGAAGACAAAAAAGAAGGGTTATTGAAGAAGAAGGCAAAGAAAAGGAAGAAGAAGAGGAGAATAAAGAAGAAGAAGAAGTACATAATTAAGAAGAGAAAGAAGAAGAAGAAGAAGAAGACGAAGAAGAAGAAGTTGAATTAGAAGAGAAAAATGAATAAGAAGAAGATGAAGAAGATGAAGAAGAAGAAGAAAAAGAAGTTGAGGAAGAAGAAGAAGAGGAAGGAGTAGAAGAAGGAGAAGATGGAGAAGAAGAAGAAGAAGAATAACAAGAAGAAGAAGAAGAAGAAGAAGAAGAAAAACAATAAGAAGAAGAAGAAGAAGTAAGAGTAGAAGAAGAAGAAGAACAAGAACAAGAAGGGGAAGAAGAAGAAGAAGGAGAAGAACAAGAAGAAGATTATGAAGAAGAAGAAGAAGTACATGAAGAAGAAGGTGAAGAAGGAGAAGAAAAAGAAGAGGTGGAAGGAGAAGAAGATGTGGACAAATAAGAAGAGTATGAAGAAGGAAAAGAGGAAGATGAGAAAGAATAAGAAGAAAAACAAGAAGTAGAAGTAGTAGAAGAAGATGTTGATGACGATGAAGAAGTAGAAGAAGATGATGATTCTGCTTCATTAACTTCTTCTTTCTCTTCTATTTCTTCTACTTTGTCTTCTTCTTCTTCAACTTCTTCTTTGTCTTCTTTTTCTTCTTCTTTTTTTATTACTTCTTCTCCTTCTTTTTCTTCTTCTCCTTCTTTTTCTTCTTCTCCTTCTTCTTCTTTTCTTCTCCTTTTTTTTCTTCTTCTTCTTCCTCCTCTTCTTCTTCTTGTTTTTATTCTTCTTCTTCTTATTATTCTTCTTATTCGTCTTCTTCTTCTTCTTCTTTTTCTTCCTCTTCTTCTTCTTCTTCTTCTTCTTCTACTTCTTCTTGTTTTGCTTCGCCTTCTTCTTTTTCTTCTACTTCTTCCTCTTCCTCTTCGTCGTCATCGTCAGTTTTTTTGTCTTCTTCTTCTTCTTCATCTTCTTCTTCCTCTTCTTCGTCATCTTCTTCTTCGTCGTCTTCTTCTTCCTCTCCTTCTTCTCCTTCTTCTTCTTCTTCTTTTTCTCGTCTTCTTCTATTTATTCCTCTTTTTGTTCTTCTTCTTCTCCTCCTTTTCTTCTTCCTCTCCTTCTCCTTCTGCTCCTCCTTATTCTTCTTCTTCTTCTTCTTTTACTTCTTCTTCTCCTTCTTCCTCCTCTTCATCTTCTTATTTTTTCTTCTTCTTCTTCTTCTTATTGTTCTTTTTCCTCTTTTTCTTCTTATTATTCTTTTCTTTATCCTCTTCTTCTTCTTCTTCTTCTTCTTCTTCTTCATCTTCATCCTCTTCCTCTTCTTCTTCTTCTTCTTCATCATGTTTTATTTCTTTGCTTTCATCTTCTTCTTCTTCTTTGCCTTCTTCTTCTTCTTCATCTTTTTCCTCTTCTTCTTCTTCATCATCCTCTTCAACTTCTTCTTCATCATCATCATCATCATCACCTTCTTCTTCTTATTCTTGTTCTTCTTAGTCTTCTTCTTCTTCCTGTTCTTCGTCTTCATCTTCTTCGTCGTCTTTTCCTTCCACTTCTTCTTCCTCTTCTTCTTCTTCTTCATCATTTTCCTCTTCTTCTTCTTGTTCTTGTTCTCTTCTTCTTCTTCTTACTCTACTTCTTACTCTATTTCTTCTTCTTCTTCCTCTTCCTCTTCTTGCTTTTCATCTTCTTCTTCTTCTTCTTCTTCTTCTTCTTCTTCTTCCTCTTCTTCTTCTTCTTCTTCTTCTTCTTCTCACCATCATCATTTTTTTCTCCTTCTTCCTAATCTTTTTCTTCTTTTACCTCTTCTTCTTCTTCTTCTTCTTCTTGGCCATCAGCTACTTCATCTTCTTCTTCTTATTCTTCTTCTTGATTTTTTTTGCTTCATCTTCTTCTTCTTCTCCTTCTTCTTCTTGTTCTTCATTTTCTCCTTCTTCGTCTTCTTCAACTTTTTCTTAATCTTCTTGATCTACTTCTTCATCTTCCACTTCTTCCTCATGTTCGTCTTCTTCTTCTTCCCCTTCTTCATCACCTTCTTCTTCTTCTTCTTCTTTGTCTTCTTCTCCTCTTTTTCTTCTTCGTCTTCTTCAACTTCTTCTACTTCCTCTTCTTCTTCTTCTTCTTCATCTTCTTCTTGTTCCTGTTCTTCTTCTTCTTCTTCTAATACTTGTTATTATTCTTCGTCTTCTTTGTCTTCTTCTACTTCTTCTTCTTCTTCTTCTTCGACTTCTTCTTCTTCGTTTTCTTCTTCTTCATTTTCTTCTTCTTTTTCTTCTTCTTCTTTGTCTTCTTCTTCTTCGCCTTCTTCATCTTCTTCTTCATCATCTTCTTATTCTTCTTCTTTGTCTTCTTCTTCTTCTTCTTCATCATCTTCTTCTTCTTCTTCTTCTTTTTCTTCTTCTTCTCCTTTTTCTTCTTTTTCTTCTCTTCTACTTCGTCTTTTTGTTCTTCTTTTTTACTCTTCTTCTTCTTCTCCTCCTCCTTCTTCTTCTTCTTCTTCTTCTCCTGTTTGTTTTTATTCTTGTTCTTGTTCATCTCCTTCTTCTTTACCTTGTTCCTCCTCTTCTTCCTACTCTTGTCCTTCTACTTCTACTTTTATTCCTTCTTCTTCCTCCTCTTCTCTTTTTCTTTTTCTTCATCTCCTTCTTCTTCTTTTTCTTCTTATTCTTATTCTTGTTCCCCTTTTTATTTATCTTCCTCTTCTTCTTCAAGCTCTTCTTCTTCTTCTTCTTCTTCTTCTTCTTCTTTTTCTTCATCTTCTTCTTCTCCCTCTTCTTCTTCTTCTTCATCTTCTTCTCCTTCTTTTACTTAGACATCTTCTTCTTCGTCGTCTTCTTCGTCTTCTTTTTCTTTTTTTCATCTTCTTTATCTTCTTCTTCTTCTACCTCATCTCTTTCTTCTTCTTCTCCTCCTCCTTA
>JAIUJO010001460.1:0-32500 GCA_023846275.1 Vanilla planifolia | reverse complement strand
TTTCCATCTACTTCTTCTTCGTCTTCTTCATCTTCTTCTTCTTTTTAATCTTCTTCTTCTTCTTCTTCTTGATACTTCTTCTGGTACATCTACTTCTTCATCCTCTTCTTCTTCTTCCTCTTCTTCTTCGTCTTCTTCTTCTTTTTCCTCTTCCTTCAACTCTTTTTCTTCTTCTTGTTTTACTTCTTCATCATCTTCTCCTTCTCCTTCTTCTTCTTCAACTACTACTTCTTTTTGTCTTCTTCTCCTCTTCTCCTTCTTCACCTTTTGCTTCATAATCATCTTCTTCTTTTCTTCATCTTCTTCTTCTTCTCCTTCTTCTTCTTATTCTGGTCCTTCTTCTTCTTCTTCTACATCTTCTTCTTCACCTTCTTCTTCTACTTCTTCTTCTTCTTTTACTTCATCTTCTTCTTCATCGTCTTCTTCATCTTCTTCTTCTCCTTGTTTTTCTTCTTCTACTTCGTCCTTGTCTTCTTCCTTATCTTCTTCTTCTTCTTCTTCTTCTTTGTCTTCTACTTCTTCATCTTCTTCTCCTTCTACTTTTATTTTATCATCTTCTAACTCTTCTTCTTCTTCCCCTTCCTCTTCTTTTTATTCTTTTTCTTTTATTCCTACTTCTTTTTATTCTTCTACTTTTTCTTCCTCTTCCTCTTCTTCTTCTTCTTCTTCTTCTTCTTCGTCTTATTGTTGTTGTCGTTCTTCCTCTTTTTCTACTTCTTCTTCCTCTTCTTCCTCTTCTTCTTTTTCTTCTTCTACATTTTCTTCTTCCTCCTCTTCTTTGTCTTCTTCTTCTTCTTCATATTCTTCTTCTTCTTCGTGCTCTTCCTTTCCCTCTTCGTCTTCTTCTTCTTCTTCTTCTTCTTCTTCTTCTTCTTCCTCTTCTTCTTCTTCTTCTTCTTCTTCTTCTTCTTCTTTTTCTTCTTCTTCTTGTTCATCGTCAACTACTTCTTGTTCTTCTTCTTCTTCTTCTTTTTATTCGTCTCCTTCTACTTCTTCTTGTCCTTGTTGTTGTTCTTCTTCTTCTCTTCTTTTTCTTCTTCTTTTTCTTTGCTTCTTCTTCTTCTTCTTCTTACTCTACTTTTTTTCTTCTTCTTCTTCCTCTTCTTCTTCTTCTTCTTCTTCTACATCTTCTTCTTCCTCTTTCTCTTCTTATTCTGTTTCTTCTTCTTTGACGTCTTCTTCTTTTTCGACTTCTTTGCTTTCTTCTTCTTTGACTCCTTCTTCCTCTTCTACTTCTTCTTTTTCATTATCTTCTTCTTCTTCTTCTTCTACCTCTTCTTCTTCTTCTTCTTCTTCGTCCACTTCTTCATCTTCTTATTCTTCTTCTTCTTCTTCATCATCATCATCTTCTTCTTCTTCTTCTTCTTCTTCGCCTTCCTCTCCTCTTTTCCTTCTTCTCCTTTTCTTCATCATCATCCTATTCTTCTTCTTCATCATCTTCTTCTTCTCCTTCTTCTTCTTATTCTTGTCATTCTTCTTCTTCTTCTTATTATTTTTCTTCTTCTTCTACTTCTACTTCTTCTTCTACTTCATCTTCTACAAACTACATGTTTTGAGCGTGCAAATAACTCATTCTAGGTTGTCGTGCAACAATTTCTACAGTATTCTTCTACATTAATTGGACAAAATTTAATATGCCAAGTTCAATTTTAAGCTTAGAACATTAAAATTCCAGATAGCTCTATTATTAGGATTGCTTGGTTGTTGCTACTTGAAGTGGTCGAATTAATTCCTACAAGTGTTGTGTTGTGCATTTACTTTGCAGTTACTTGCTATGCTTTTGTGCTGCAAGTGCTGAAAAATAATTTCTTAGGTTGTGTTTTTTGAAATAACTACTAGTTGAAAAAATTGTTGAAGTGCTGGTTGAAATAATTACTACAATTGCTTTGTTGTGTGGTTCGCATTCTGCTAGAAGTTCTACAAGCGTAGGTTATGGCTTACACTAAACCAAAGAAGAGTAACAAAATGGTAAAGGGTTGTGAACATGTGTCTCCCTCATATAATTGGTTGCTGGTTGGGGAATGTATTTATATTGTTAACTTAGAAACAAGGAAGTCATACTGGCCGTCCCTGCAATTGATGATGTGGTGCGGGTGGAGTTGAATGATAATGAAACATTAGCAAATTAAGTATTTATAGAGAGTGGCACAGAAGTAGGATCTACAAGAGAGGTGGAGGAAACCAACTACTACTTAGGGATGGATGGAAAGGAAAACGTAGCATTGTTAATAACAGGTGGTAGTAGAGATAAAGATAACTGTATAAGTAAGGGAGCACCATAGTAGGGGAACACTCAAATTTAGGCCAATGATGAAAAGAACTTGGAAGGGTAGGGCCATGTGATGCACAGAGTGAGACATGCTGAGTGTGGCAAACAGGATGTTTTTAACAAAGGTTCAAAGATGTGCTAACTACTAACAGGAATTCGAATACAGTAAATGCAACAACTACTAAGCGACCTCCTTATATTGATGTAAAGGAGGTTGCTGTTAAGATGATGAATTATGTGGTATAGGATGAAATTATTATGTTAGATTCAGCATGTAACAGACACAAGAAGTTTCACTAGTTTGATCTAGTGGGAAGAGTCTATGGTAGTATACCACCTTTCTACATTATTGCGAGGATTTTACAGAGGAGGGGATATTTCAAATATTTCAAAATATTGGACCTATCATCACGCTGCTTTTGTCTTCACTTTGATTCAATTGAGGATAGGAATGTGATGTGGCTGAGAATATCCTAACAGGTAGCATGATCCAATTCCCCATGCTTTCATTGCTATACTGGGACACAAAATATTTTACACATTTTTAAAGCTGCTGGTGAACCAATCTTACTGGATGGATGGATCGCTAACTTGCAGTGATCTTCATATGTGAGGGTCTGTGTGAGAATGGACCTTTTTGAAACCTCTGAAGCTAGGTATTTTGCTGAGTGGTCTATTGAGGAGGATATTCCAAGCTTTTGAGTATGAGGGCCTCCCTCAAAGGTGTTATGCCTATGGCCATGTTGGCCACCACACGGACCAATGTTTCAAAAGGGAGAAACAAGTTTTTGATAGGGGTTGTGAAGGTGAATGCTGCAAGAGGGAAGGAGGAGATTGATAAAATAATACAAGGAAGCCAGTAATCTCAACTGCCAGAAACACAGTAGGAAGAGGATGAGGGAGTCAAAATAGCCTTGGCTCGTGGATGCTAATGATACCGAGAAGAAGGAGGCCAACTATGCCTATGCAAAAAAGGCCTCAAATCAAACAGTTGATCCAAACTTTTAGAGGGACCCAAGGGGTGTACTTAATAATGGTGCAGTTGGGAGGTACCCAGCTAGGCACAGGAATGTTTTTATTGCAAAGGGGAGGGAACTTGTCAAGAAAGTATGGACCCAAAGGATACATCAAGGAAGGAGGATGCAATGTAGATGACTCAATATACTAAAGGAGGACAACATGAGAAGAGGTCAAAAGAGGATGGTAGTAGGATGGTGATAAGGTTATGCGAGGCTCTAGCCATGTGGCTATACAAAACTAAATGGAGAGAGAGGGGAACCTCTCAATATAGTTTGTGGGTTACAACATTTATAATGAAATGTCTTTGGTTTCGATTAATAGAGGTGTAAGCCATTGTGAGAGGTCTAGGGACTGCATTCACGGTGCTAAGCAGAGGTTTTGGAGTGAATGTCCATTGCGAAAATGGGTGGATGCACCCCTTGGTCACTGTTATGCCTTGAGTCATGTTCATTATTGTATTAAAAAGGCCATGCAATTTTTTATGCAACGATGCTTGGGCAAGAAGTGGATAGTGGACGAAATAGGAATCAAAACAGGTGATGGAAATTAACATGAGATACTTGTTGGGAATTAATAGTGTGGCTTGGCAAAGCGTTGGTGTTCCATTTACTGGGGTGTAGCAACTGAGGAAGAAGGGCATGATTGGGGATGCAGAATGCGAGGTAACTATGGTGAATACGAGAAAACAAATGAGGATGGCATGGAGAGGGTGATGCACGAGGGCCAATTTCTATAGGTTAACAAGATAATGGAGGAATACTGAAGCAGGGGAAATGTATGGAGGTCGAGAATCTTACTGCTGCAATGAAATCCTTTAGACATGTTGGCATTTTTCTAAGAGGTGAGGTATTATTGCTAAGTAGCTAGAAAGTTGCTTGGTGGCATGTCAAATGCAGTCTGAATGAGATGGTGTAGGTAGCAGCTATGTTTGGTGATATGCTATGGCAGGTAACTTGTTTTTGGTTGTTAAAAAAATATGCAATGGATAGGAATGCAGGGGGACATTGCAGAATCAAATTGAGGGTTCCTATGAAGTTCTTTTTTTAGCTATGCTATAGTAGCTAATACATTTACAATTGTTACAACAACAAATTTAATGGAGATTATTACTGCACCAAATGCAATTGATACTGCTATAGAAATTACTATGATAGTAATGTTTGCTAGGGTTATAGGACCACCTTATTTTCTTTGGCTACATGACTACTACCTACTTTACATGGTGCTGGAATTGTAGATGAGATGTTTGGGAGAAATCAATAGTATGGTTTTGCTAAGTGCTGATGCTCCATTTAACTGGGTTATACACTTAAGAAAGCAATTGGTGAAGGTGAAGGTACTACTAAAGGACTATTAGATTATGGCAAGAGGTAGGGAATTTGGTTACTTTTATTAATTTCATAAGCCATGCTGGCATGCTGCTGAGAGTTTAATTGTTGCATTGTGAGGCTAGAGATAGGCTTGGAGGCATATCAAAAGCATTATGAATGTGAGGAGGTAGGTAGCAGTTTTTCGTGGAGACATCCATTTGGAATTAAGGGGGACATTGTAGATGTGAAGCTTGGATAAGCTGTAATATTTCCTTGAAGGTTGTTGTACGTTCCAAATGGGATTGCTAAACTTCTTGAAATGCTAAGTTGTTTGGGCTATGAAATGCTTGGCACAACATGTGGTGTTACGTGGCTACAGTTTCTTCTAATGCTTTCTTGGAAGTGGGAATTTCATGTACAATTCATGTGGATGTGTTGCCAATATGTTGGAAGGCTAGTTGCTATTAGTGGGAGATATTAGAGGTTACTATGCTTTGCTACAGCCAAAAATGATTCAGTTTGCTATATGGAATATTTGGGGAATAAGGGATAAAATTTAAGGGGTTACTTACAGCGGTTGTAAGAACAAGGTGTATCGCAACAGTGGCTCTCGTTGGAACCAGGGTAGAGAAATTCAGTATAAGGGATGTGGATTTGCTTCTTGGTAGAGATTAGGAGTTTGTAGTGCAACCATCTACTAGATTGTTAAAAAGGATTATGGTTCCATGGAGGAGTTGGGTGAACTTGAAAGTTATGAAAATTTTGTTGCAAGTACTAGTAGTGCAGGCAAGGGTAGGGGAGGAAAGGTTGATAAAATGTTGTGTTGTGTATGCTCTCAAGGAGCCTAAAAAAGGAATGCTTTGTAGGAGACCCTGAAGGAGGTGGTTAGAGGTGGGGAATCGATGATAGTGGTGGGGGCTTCAGTGTTGTTATGTCGTAGAGCTTGGTTATGCTAAGCGAGGCTAGGCTATGTTAGAGTAGAGTAGAGTAGAGTAGAGTATAGTATAAAAGAGTAGAGTAGAGTAGAGCTACATTAGGCTAGGTTAGGCTTTGTTAAGGTAGGCTAGGTTAGGCTAACTATGTTAGGGTAAAGTGGAGTAGAGTAGAGTAGAGCAGAGTAGAGAAGAGTAGAGTAGAGTATAGTAGAGCTAGGTTATGCTAGGCAATACTAGAGTAGAGTAGGTAGAGTAGAGAAAAGCAGAGCAAAGTAGAGCATAATAGAGTAGAGCAGAGCAGAGCGGAGTGGAGTTGAGCATAGTAGACCAGAGCAAATAAGAATAGAGCGGAGCAGAGTAGAGTAGAGCAGAGTAGAGTAAAGCAAAGCAGAGGAAATTAAAGTAGAGTAGGGTAGAGCAGAGCAGGGCTAGGTTAAGCTAGGTTAGGCCTACATTGGCTAGCCAATAGTATGGTAGAGTAGAGTAGAGTAGAGTTAGGTTAAGCTAGGTTAAGCTAGGCTAAGTTGGAATAAAGTGGAGTAGAATAGTGTAGATTAGAGTAGAGTAGAATAGAATATAATAAAGTAGAGTAGAGCTAGAATAGACTAGGCGAAGCTAGGCTAGAGTAAGCGAAGCTAAGCTAGGCTAGAGTAGAGTAGAGTGGAGTATAGTAGAGTTGAGTAGAGTAGAGTAGAGCTAGCTTAGGTTAGGATAGAATAAGCTTAGCTAAGCTACACTAGAGTAGAGTAGAGTGGAGGAGAGTAGAGTAGAGTAGAGTAGAATAGAGCAGAGTAGAGTAGAGTAGAGCATAGCAAAGAAGAGTAGAGTAGAACATAGCAGAGTAGAGCACAATAAAGCAGAGTATAGAAGAGAAGAGCAGAGTAGAGCATGGCCTAGTAGAGATGTGTAGAGTAGAGCAGAGTAAAGTAGAATAGAGTAGAGCAAGGATAGGCTATGTTAGCCTAGGTTAGATTAGAGTAGAGTAGAGTAAAGCAGAGTAAAGTAGAGAAGAGCTTAACAGAGTAGAGCTAAGTTAGGCTATGCTTGGCTAGGCAAGGCTAGGTAAGGATAAGTTAGGGTAAGCTAGGCTTGGTTTTGTTCAACTAGAGTAGATTAGAGTGTAGTAAAGTAGAGCTAGGTTAGGTTTGAGTACAATGAAGCAGAGTAGAGTAGAGTAATGCAGAGTAGAGTAAAGCATAGAAGAGTAGAGCAAAGCAGAGTAGAGTAGAGCATAGCATAATAGAGTAGAGCTAGGTCATGCTAGGCTATTCTCAAGTAAGTTAGGCTAGGCTAGGCTAGAGTAGAGTGGAGTAGAGCTAGCTTAGGCTAGGCTAGGCTATGTTAGAGTAGAGTAGAGTAGCATACAAAAGATTAGAGTAGTGTAGAGTAAAGTAGAGTAAAGTAGAGTTTTGTTAGGCTTGCTAGTCTAGAGTACTGTAGGGTAGAGTGTAGTAGAGTGGAGTGGAGCTAGGTTAGGCTTGCTAAGCTAAGCTAAACAAGGCTAGGTAGAGTAGAATAGGGTAAAGTAGAGCAAAGTAGTATAGAGCAAAATAAAAAAAAGTAGAGCAGAGCTTAGTAGAGTAGAGTAGTGTATAATAGAGCATAGTAGAGTAAAACAAAGTAGAGAAGAGCAAGATAGAGCTGACATAAGTAGAGCAAAGTAGAGTAGAGTTGAGAAGAGCTAGGTTAGGCTATGATAGAGTAGAGTAGAGTAGATCTAGGTTAGGCTAGGCTAGTCTAAGTTAGAATAGAGTATAGTAGAATAGAGTAGATTAGAGTAGATTAGGGTAGAGTAAAGGAGAGTAAGGTATAGCAGAGCAAGGCTAGGCTAGGCTATGCTAGAGTAGGCTAAGCTTGGCCATGCTATGCTAGTGTAGAGTGGAGTAGAGTATAGTAGGGCAGTGCTTGCTTATGCTAAGCTAAGCTAGGAAAAAACTAGGCTAGAGTAGAGTAGAGTATAGTATAATAAAGTAGAGTAGAGCAGAGAAGAGAAGAGCATATTAGAGCAGAACAAAGAATAACAGAGTAGAGTAGAGTAAAGAGTAGGGAAGAGCAGTGTAGAGCAGAGCAAAGCATAGTAGAGTATAGCAGAGCATATTAAGGTGATGATAGTTAGGCTAAGCTAAACTAGGCTAAGTTAGAATAAGGTAGAGTAGAGTACAGTATATTGGAGCTATGTAGAGTAGAGTAATTTAAAGAAGAGAAGAGCCAAGTTAGGCTAGGCTAAGCTAGGCTAGCTAGAGTATATGAGAGAAGAGTATATTAGAATAGAGTAGATCTAGGTTAGGTTAGGCTAGGCTAAGCTAGGTTACATTGGGCTACAGTAGTGAAGAGTAGAGTAGAGTAGAGCAGAGTATAATAGTATAGAATAGAGTAGAGTAGAGTAGAGTAGAGCAGAGTAGAGTGGAGTATAGCAGAGCTGAGCAAAGCAGTGCAGAGTAGAGTAGAACAAAGTAGAGAAAAATACAGTAGAGAAAAGAAGAGTAGAATAGAGCTAGGTTAGGCTAGCCTGGGCTAGAAAGGAGTGGAGTAGAGATAGGTTAGGCTAAGCTAGGTTAGCATAGAGTAGAGTAGAATAGAGTAGAGTTGAGTAGGATAGACTAAGGCAAAGTAGAGTAAAGTATAGTAGAATAGAGCTTGGTTAAGTTAGGCTAACTTAGTCTAGGCTAGAGTAGAGTATGGTAGTGTAGAGTGGAGTAGAGTGGAGTGGAGTATAGTAGAGTAAAGCAGAGTAGAGAAGAGTAGAGCAAGGTTAGGTAGGGCAATGTTAGGCTAGGCTAGATTATAATAGTTTAGAGTATAAGAGAGCAGAGTAAAGTCAAGAAAAGAAGAGTAGAGTAGAGTAGAGTAGAGTAGAATAGAGCAGAGCAAAGCAAAGTTGAGAAGAGAAAAATTTTGCAGTGTAGAGCAGTGTTAGGTTAGGCAAAGTTAGGTTAGGCTAGGTTAGACTAGAGTAGAGTAGAGCTAGGTTAGGTAAGGCTAGTCTATGCTAGGTTAGAATAAAGTAGAGTAGACTAGAATAGAGT
Organism: Vanilla planifolia; assembly: GCA_023846275.1. Classification (NCBI taxonomy): domain Eukaryota; kingdom Viridiplantae; phylum Streptophyta; class Magnoliopsida; order Asparagales; family Orchidaceae; genus Vanilla; species Vanilla planifolia. The sequence goes on along the minus strand of JAIUJO010001460.1, from coordinate 23,940 downwards.
ACAGTAGAGTCGAATATCGCATAGTATAGTTGAGTAGAGTAGAGTAGAGCTTGGTTAGGCTGGGCTAGGCTTGGGGAGGCTACGGTAGGCTCTACAAGAGTAGAGTAGAGTAGAGCTTGGTTAGGCTAGGCTAGGCAAGAGTAGAGTAGAGTAGAGTAGAGAAGAGTTGAGCAAAGTAGAGTAGAGCAACAAAGCAGAGTAAAGCAGAGAAGAGTAGAGCAGAGCTAAGTATAGAAGAATAGAGTAAAGTAGAATATAACAGAGTATAGTAGAGATAGGTTAGGCTAAGCTATGCTAATCTAGGTTAGAATAGAGTAGAGTAGAGTAAAGTAGAATGGAGAAGAGAAGAGTATTATAGAGCGTAGCATGGTATAGTCCAGCAAAGTAGAGCTACGTCAGGCTAGGCTAGGCTAAGCTTGGTTATGCTAGGCTATGTTAGGCTAGGCTAAAGTAGGGTGGAGTAGAGTAGAGTAGAGTAGAGTAAAGCAGACTATAATATAGTAGAGTATAATAGAATATAATAGAGTTCAGCTAAGCTAGGCTATATAATGGTAGGCTATGTTAGGTTAGGCTAGGCTTGAGTAAGGTGGAGTAGAGTAGAGCTCGATTAAGCTAGGCTAGAGTAGAGTAGAGTAGAGTTGAGTATAATATTGTAGAGTAGAGTAATTGGAGTAGAATAAAGTATAGTATAGTAGACTAAAGTAGAGTAAAGTAGAGTAGAATGGAGAAGAGAAGAGTAGAATGGAGAAGAGAAGAGTAGAGTAGAGCATAGCATAATACAATAGAGTAGAGTGAAGCTCAGTTAGGCTAGGCTAGGCTAAGCTTGGTTATGCTAAGCTATTTTAAGCAAGGCTAGAGTAGATTAGAGTATAATTGAGTAAGGTAGACTAGAGTATAGTAGAGTAGAGTAGAATAGAGTAGAGTTGAGCTAGGTTAGGCTGTACATTAGAAGGCTATGTTAGGTTAGGCTAGGTTGGAGTAAGGTAGAGTAGAGTAGAGCTCGATTAGGCTTTGCTAGGCTAGAGTAAAGTAGTGTAGAGTAGAGTAGAGCAGAGTAAAGCAAAGTAAAGTAGAGCAGAGTAGAGTACAAAAGAGTAGAGCATTGTGGAGAAGAGAAGAGTAGTACAGAGCAGAGTAGAGTAGAGCAAAACTGAGGAAAGGCTAGGGTTGAGAAGGCAAATCTTGGTTAGAGTATAGTAAAATTGACCAGAGTTGAGTAGAGTAGAGTAGATCTAGGTTTGGCTTGTGTAAACTAGGCTAGGCTAGACAAGGCTAGGGTTGAGTAGAGTAGAGTAGAGTAGAGCTAGGATAGGCTAAGCAAGGATAGGATGAGCTAGAGTAAAGTAAAGTAGAGTAGAGCAAAGTAGTTTAGAGCAAAGCAGAGTAGACTAGAATAGAGCAGAGAACAGTTTAGTAAAGTAGAATAGAGTAATGTAGAGTAGAGTAGAGTAGAGAAGAGAGCTAGGTTAGGCTAAGTTAGCCTAGAATAGTGTAGAGTAGAGTAGGGTAGAGCTAGGTTAAGCTAAGCCAGGCTTGGTTAGGGTAGAGTAGGGTAGAGTAGAGTATAGTAGAGTATAGTAGAGTAGAGCAGAGTAGAGTAGAGTAGAGTAGAGTAAGGTAGAGAAGGGTAGAGCTAGGTTAGGTTAGGCTAGGCTTGGCTAGTGTAGAGTGGAGCAGAGCATAGTAGAGTAGAGTAGAGTAAAGTAGAGCAGAGTAGTGTAGAGTAGAATAGAGTAGAGTAGAGTAGAGTAGAGTGAAATAGAGTAGAGTAGAGTATATTAGAGTATAGTAGAGTAGAGTAGAGTAGAGTAGAGTAGAGTATAGTAGAGTAGAGTTTAGTGGAGTTGGGTAGAGTAGAGTAGAGTAGAGTAGAGTAGAGTAGATTAGAGTATAGTAGAGTAGAGTAGTGTAAAGCTAGGCTAGGCCAGGCAAGGCTAGGTTAGGCTAGGCTAGAGAAGTGTAGGGTAGAGTAGAACAGAGTAAAGTTTGGTAGAGTAGAGCTCGAATAAGCTAAGCTAGGCTATTCTATAGTAGACTAGAGTGGAGCAGAGCAGAACAAAGCAGTGCAATGAAGTGTACAGTATAGAGAATAGAGAAGAGTAAAGTAAAGCAGGGTAAAGTAAAGTAGAATGTAGTAGAGCAGAGCAGAGTAGAGTAGAGCAAGGATAGGCAGAGCTAGGTTAGGCTAGGCTTGGTTAGAGTAGAGTATAGTAGAGCAATGTAGAGTAGAGTAGAATAAAGTAGAGTGGAGTAGAGTAGTGTACATTAGAGTAGAGTAGAGTGGTGTAGAGTAGAGTTGAGTTGAGTAGAGTAGAGCATAGCTAGGTTAGGCTAGGATAGGCTCGGCTACACTAGGTTAGGCTAGGGTAGATAAGAGTAGAAAAGAGTAGAGTAGAGTAGAGTAGTGTAGAGACGAGTATAATAGAGTAGAGAATAATAGAGGTAGGTTAGGCTAGGCTAGGCTAGGTTAGGCTAGGCTAGAGAAGAGTAGAGTACAGCAGAGTGCATATTGGCGAGTATAGTAGGTTATAGTAGAACTAGGTTAGGTTATGTTAGGCTAGAGTATAGTAGAGTAAAGTAGAGTAGAGTAGAGTGGAGCGAGCAGAGAAGAGTATAGCAAAGCAGAGCAAAGTAAAGTGGTTTAAAACATAGTAAAGTAGCATCGATTAGAGTAGAGTAGAGTCAAGTAAGGTATAGCTAGGTTAGCGTAGGGTTAGCTTGGTTAAGTAGAGTAGAGTAGAGTAGAGTAAAGAAGAGTAGAGTAAAGCAGAGTAGAGCTTGGTTAGGTTAGGCTAGGCTAGGCTACGGTAGGCTAGGCAAGGCTAAGCTTGCCTAGAGAAGAATAGAGTAGACTAGAAGAGAGCTTTGTTAATCTTTGCTAAGCTAAAGTACAGTAGAGCAGAGTACAGTAGAGTAGAGTAGAGTATAATAGGGTAGAGTATAGTATAGTAAAGTAGAGTAGAATAGAGCAGAGCTTGGTGACGCTAGGCTAGGCTTAGCTTGGTTAGGAATGTCGAGAGTAGAGTAGAGTAGAGTAGAGACGAGCATTGTAGAGCAAAGCAGAATTGAGCAGTGCAGAGCAAAGCGAAGAAGAGTGGAGCAGAGTAGAGTAGAGCAGAGTAAAATAATGTAGAGTAGAGCTAGGTTAGGCTAGATTATGCTAGGCTAGGCTAGGCTAGAGTTGAGTAGAATAGAGTAGAGTAATGTAAAGTTGAGCTAGCTTAAGCTAGGCTTGACTAGGGTAGGCAAGGCTAGAGTAGAGTAGAATAGAGCTAGGTTAGGGTAGGCAAAGATAAAGCATAATGGAGCAGAGTAGGGTAAAGTAAAGCAGAGTAAAGAAGAGTAGAGAAGAGCAGAATAGAGAAGAGAAGAGTATAGAAAAGTAGAGCAAAGTACAGTGGAGTGGAGCAGAGTAGAGCAGAGCTAAGTTAGACTAGGCTAAGCAATGTAAGGCTAAGATAGAGTAGTGTAGGATAGAGCTAGGTTGGAGTTTTTTTGGATAGGCTTGGTTAGAGTAGAGTAGTGTAGAGTAAAAGAGAGTAGAAAAGAGTAGAGTAGAGTAGAGTAGAGTTGAGAAAAGTAGAGTAGAGCTAGGTTAGGCTAGGCAAGGCTAGGCTAGGTTAGGCTAGGCTAGGCTAGAGTAGAGTAGAGTAAAGGAGATCTAGGTTAGGCTAGGCTAAGCAGGAATACAATAGAGTAGAGTAGAGTTGAGTAGAGCAGAGTAGAAAAGATTAGAGTATAGCAAAATAGAGTAGAGCTTAGTAGAGCAGAGCAGAGCTAGGTTAGGCTAGGCTAGGCTGGAGTAGAGTAGTGTAGATGAAGGTTAGACGAGGCTAGGTTATAGTTGAGTTGAGCAGAGTAGAGTAAAGTAGAGTCTAGTAGAGTAGAGTAGAACACAATAGAGTAGAGCTATGTTAGGATAGGCTAGGCTTGGCTAGAGTAGAGTAGAGTAGGGCTCGATTAGGCTAGGTTAGGCAAGAGTAGAGTAGAGTAAAGTAGAGCAGAGTAGGGCCAATCAGAGAAGAGCAAAGTAGAGTAGAGTAGTGTAGAGTAGAGCATAGTAGGGAAGTGTAAAGGAGAGTAGAGTAGAGTAGAGTAGAGCAGAGCAGATGTGAGTAAAATAGAGCAGAGTAAAGTAGAGCTTGGTTAATCTAAGGAATACTAAGTTAGGCAGGCTAGGTTCAAGTAGAGAAGGGTAGAGTTGACTAGAGTAGAATAGAATTGAGTAGAGTATAGTAGAGTAGAGTAGAGTATGGTATAGTACGATAGAGTTGAGTAGAGTTTTCCTTTGCTAGGCTAAGCTAGGCTAGGTTATGCTTGGCTAATACAGAATAGAGTAGAATAAAGTAGAGTAGAATAGAGTATAGTAGAGTAGGGTAGAGCTATGTTAGGTTAGGCTAGGCTATAGTACAGTTGGGGAGAATAGAGCAGAGTAGAGCTGAGTAGAGTAGAGAATAACAAAGTTTGGCTAAGCTAGAGTAGAGTAAAATTAGATTAGGCTAGGTTAGATTAAGTAGAGTATAGTAGAGTCGAGCTAAATTAGGTTAGGCTTGGCTAGACTAGGTTAGGCAAGCAAGGCTATGCTAGGCTTGGCCAGGCTGGAGTAGAGTAGATTAGATTAGAGTAGAGTAGAGTAGCATAAAGTAGAGTAGAGTAGAGTAGAGCTAGGTTAGGCGAGACAAGGATGGGTTAGGCTAGAGTACAATAGAGTAGAGTAGAGTAGAGTAGAGTAGGGTAGAGCAGAGTAGAGCAAATTAGAGTAGAGCAGAGCAGAGTAAAGCAAAGGAGAGCTAAGCTAGGATAGGATAGGCTAGTCAAGGCTAGGCTAAGCTAGGCTAGAGTAGAGTAGAGTAGAGTAGAGCTAAGCTATATTAAGCCAGGCTAAGCTAGTGCAGAGTGGCATAGAGTTGAGTAGAGTAAAGTAGAGTAGGATAGTGCTCAGTTAGGCTAGGCTAAGCTTGGTTAGGCTAGAGCAAAGTAAAGCAGAGTTGAGTGGAGCAGAGAGGAGCAAAGTAGAGTAGAGTAGAGCAGAGTAGAGTAGAAAAGCATAGAGTGGAGCATAGAAGAGTAGAAAAGAGAATAGTAGAGTAGAGTAGAGAAGAGCAGAGTATGGCCAAGAAGAGCAGAGTAGAGCTAGGTTAGGCTAAGGTAGATTAGAGTAGAGCAGAGTAAAGTAGAGTAGAGTTGAGTAGAGTGTAGTAGATTAGAGTATAGTAGAGTATAGTATAGTATAGTAGAGTAGAGTATAGTAAAGCAAGGTTATGCTACGCTAGGTGAGGTTAGACTATGTTAGGCTTGGTTAGGCTAGGCTATAGTAGAGTAGAGTCGAGTAGAGTAGAGCTAAGTTATTTTAGGCTAAGCTAGGCTAGGCGAGGCTAAAGTAGAGTAGTGTAGAGTTGAGTAAAGCAGAGTATTGAAGAGTAGAGTAGAGCAGAGCAGAGTCGAGAGGAGCGGAGCAAAGTGGTGTAATGTAGAGAAAAGCAACATCGAGTAGAGCAAACCAGAGTAGAGTAGAGTAGAGTAGAGTAGAGTAGAGCTAGGTTAGACAGACTAGGTTAGGCTAGGCTCCGCTAGGCTAGAGTAGAGTAGAGTATAATAGAGTAAAGTAGAGTAAAGCTAAGTTAGGCTAGGGTAGAGTAGAGTGTAATATAGTAGAGTAGAGCAATGTTAGGCTAGGCTAGGACAAAGTACAGCAGAACAGAGTGGATTAAAGTGGAGTAAAGTAGAGAAGTGCAGAGCAGAGCAAATAGAGTAGTACAGAGTATAGTAGAGTAGAGTAGAGTAGAGCAAAGTAGAGTAAAGTAGGATAGGCTAGGCTAGGTTAGGCTTTTTTAGGCCAGGCAAGAGTAGAGTAAATTGGAGCTCAATTCTGCTTTGTGTGGCTAGGCTTTCTAAGAATAGATTTGTGTAAAGTAGTGTAAAGAAGAGTTTAACTTAGTTGAGTATAGTAAAGTGGAGTAGAGTAGAGTAGAGTAGAGCTCGGTTAGGCTCGGCCAGGCTAAGCTTAGCTAGACTAGGTTAGACAAGGTTAGGCTTGGCTTGGCTAAGCTAGAGTAGTGTAGAGTAGAGTAGAGTAAAGGAGGACTAGGTTAGGTTAGGCCAGACAAGAATAAGATAGAGTAGAGTAGAGTAGCATAGAGCAGAGTAGAGGAGAGCAGAGTAAAGCAAAGTAGAGTAGAGCAAAATAGAGTAGAGCATAGTAGAGCTGAGTAGAGCAGAGCACAAGTATGTTATGCTAGACTTGGCTAGGCTAGATTAGAATAAAGTAGAGTTAGGTTAAGCTAGGCTAGGCTAGGGTAGGCTTGGTAAGGCAAGGCCAGTGTACAATAGAGTGGAGTAAAGTAGAGTAGAGCAGAGCAAAGTAGGCAGAGAAGAATAGAGTACAGTAAAATAGAGTAGAGCATAGTAGAGTAGAGTAGAGCTAGGTTAGGCTAGGTTAGGATAGAGTAGAGTAGTGTAGAGAAAGGTTAGACTAGGCTAGGTTAGAGTTGAGTAGAGTAAAGTAGAGTAGAGTAAAGTAGAGTCTAGTAGAATAGAGTAGAGTACAATAGAGTAGTGTAGAGCTAGGTTAGGATAGGCTAAGCTGGAGTATAGTAGAGTAGAGCTCGGTCAGGCTAGGGTAGGCTAGAGTATTGTAAAGTAGAGAGCAGAGGAGAGCCAATGAGAGAAGAGCAAAGTAGAGTAGAGCAGAGTAGAGCAGAGCAGAGCAAAGCAGAGAAGTGTAGAGGAGGGTAGAGTTGAGTAGAGCAGAAAAGAGGTAAGTAGAACAAAGCAGAGTAAAGTAGAGTGGAGCAGAGTAGAGTAAAGCTTGGTTAAGATAAGCTAGGTTAGGCTTGGCATGCTAGGTTCAGGTTGTGTAGAGTAGAGTAGAGTTGATTAGTGTAGAGTTGAGTAGAGCAGAGTAGAGAAGTGTAGAGCAGAGCAGAGTATAGTAGAGTGGAGTAGAGTGAAGCGGTGTAATGTAGAGCAGAGTAGAGTAAAGCAGAGCAAAGCAAAGCAAAGTAGAGTAGAACAGAGCAAAGTAGAGTAGAGTAGAGAAGAGCTAGGTTATGCTAGGCTAGGCTAAGCAAGGTTAGAGTACTGTAGAGCAAAGTAGAGTAGAACAAAGTAGAGCTTGTTTAGGCTTTGCTTGGTTAGGATAGGTTTGGCTAGGTGAGGCTAGGCTAGAGTAGTGAAGAGTAGTGCAGAGTAGAGTAAGGAAGAGCTGAGCTAGTTTAAACTAGGCTAGGCTAGAGTATGGTAGAGCAGAGTATAGTAAAGTAGATCAAAGTAGAGTAGAGCAGAGCAGAGCTTGGTTATGGTAGGCTAGGTAAGGGTAAAGTAGAGTAGAGTAGAGATAGGTTAGGCTTTGTTAGGCAATGCTCAGTTAGAGTACAGTAGAGTAAAATACAAGATTTAAGTAGAGTAAAGTAAGGTAAAGCTTGGTTAGCCTTGGCATGGTTAAGCTAGGCTAGGCTAGAGTAGGCTAGGCTAGAATAGGCTAGGCTAGAGTAGAGTAGAGGAGAGTACAATATAGCAGAGCAGTGCATTATAGAGCATAATAGGGCAAAGCAGAATAGAATAGAGCAAAGCAGAGCAAAAAGAGCAGTCTAGAGTAGTGCAAAGAAAAGTAGAGCAAACAAAAGTAAAGTAGAGTAGAGAAGAGCAGGGCAAAGTAGAGTAGAGCTAGGTTAGGCAAAGCAAGGCTAGGTTACAGTAGAGTAGACTACGATAGAGTAGAGTTCAGTAGAGTAGAGTTGAGGAGAGTAGAGTAGAGAAAAGTAGAGTAGAGCATAGTAGAGTAGAGTAGGGTAGAGTATAATAGAGTAGGGCAGAGTAGAGTAGAGTAGAGCTAGGTAATGTTAGGCAAGGTTAGGGTAGGCTAAGCTAGGGTAGGCCAAGCAAGAGAAGTGTAGAGTAGAGTGTAGTTGGGCTAGGTTAGACTAGGCTAGGCTAGAGTACAAAAGAGTAGAGTAGAGTAGAGTAGAACGTAGTAGAGTAGAGCAGAGTGGAGTAGAGCAGAGCAGAGTAGAGAAGAGCAAGGTTAGGTTACGATAAGCTAGGCTAGAGTGGGATAGAGTAGAGTAGAGTAGAGATAAGTTAGGTTAAGCAAGGCTAGGCTAGGCTAAAGTAGAGTAGAGTAGAGTAGAATAGAGCAGAGTAGAGTAAAGCAAAGTAGAATAGAGTAGAGTAGATTGAAGCAGAGCAGAGTAGAACAGAGTAAAGCAGAGGAGCACAAAGTAGACTAAAGCTAAGTTAATCTAGGTTGGGGTAGGCTACACTGGAGTAGAGTAGAGAAAAGTTGAGTAGAGTAGAGAAGAGAGCTAAGTTAAGCTAAGCTAGGCTAGTCTAGGTTAGAGTAGAGTAGAGTATAATAGAGTAAAGAAGAGTAGAGCTAGTTCGACTATGCTAGGCTAGGTTAAGCAAGTCTAGGTTAGGCTAGGCTAGGCTAGAATAGAGTAGAATAGAGAAGAGTAGAGTAGAGAGGAGTAGGATAGATTACAGTAGAGTAGAGTAGGGTAAGGTTATGCTAACCTAGGCTAGGCTAGACTCGAGTAGTGTATAGTAGAGTAGAGCAGAGCAGAGCAGACCACAATAGTGGATAGCAGAGTAGAGCAAAAAAGAGAGTAGATTAAAGTAGATTAGAGCTAGGTTAGGAAAGGCTAGGCTTGGTTAGGCTCAGTTATAATAGAGTATAGAAGATCTAGGTTATGTTAGGCTTTGTTAGGTTAGGTTATAGAAGAGTAAAGTAGAGTAGAATAGAGTAGAGTAGAGTAGAGTAGAGTAAAGTAGAATAGAGTAGAGTAGAGTAGAGTAGGGCTATGTTAGACTAGGCTAAGCTTTGTTAGGCTAGCTATGGTGTGCTATGCCAAGCTAACTATAGTGGAGTAGAGTATAGTAAAGTAGAGTAGAGATAGGTTAAGGTAGGCTATGTTAGGGTATGCTAAAGTATAGAGTAGAGAAGAGTAGGGAAGAGCAGTGAAGAGATGAGTAGAATAGAGTAGAGTAGAGAAGAGTAGAGCTAAGAATGGCATAGAAGAGTAGAGTAGATTAGAGTTGAGCAAGGTTAAGCTAGGCTAGGCTAGGTTGGGCTAGGTTAGAGTAGAGTAGAGTAGAGTAGAGTGGAGTAGAGCAGAGTAGAGCAGGGTAGAGTAGAGCAAAGTTTTGTTAAGCTAAGATAGGCTAGGCTAGGCTATTGTTGGCTAGGCTAAGCTTGGCAATAGTGTAATCTAGAGTAGAGTAGAGTAGAGCTAGGTTAGGATTGGCTATGCTAGGCAAGGCTAGAGTTCAAAGAAGAGAAGATTAGAGCACAGCAGAGTAGGGTAGAGCAAAGCACAATTGAGTAGAGAAGAGTTGAGTAAAGGATAACATAATAAAGTAGAGTAGTGTTGAATAGAGCTAGGTTAGGCTAGGCTTAGCTAGGCTAGGTTAGACAAGGCTATGCCAGAGTAGAGAAGAATAGAGTAGAGTAGAGTAGAGTAGAGCTAGGTTAGGTTAGGCTAGGCCAGGTTAAAATAGATATTGTAGAGTTGAGTAGAGTAGAGTAGAGCAAGGGTAGGCTAGGCTAGAATGGGCTAGGCTATAGAGTTAGTCGAGGCTAGGCATGGCAAGAGTACGGTAGAGTCGAGTAGAGTAAAGTAGATTAGAAAAGGGTAGAGTTAGGTTATGGTAAGCTAGGCAAGAGTAGAATAGGAAAGAACAGAGCAAAGTAGAGTGGAGCAGAGGTTAGTTGAGTAGAGTAGAGCATCAGAGGGTAGAGCAGAGTAGAAAAGAGCTAAGTTAGGCTAGGCTAAGCTAAAGTAGAACAAAATTAGGTTAGGTTAGACTAGGCTAAATTAGAGTAGAGTAGTGCATAGTAGAATAGTGTAGAATTGAGCTAGGTTAGGTTAAGCTAGGCTAGACTAGGTTAAACTAGTCTAGGCTAGGCTAAGCTTGGCCATGTTAGAGTAGATTATAATAGAGTAGAGTAGCATAGAGTATTATGGAGTAGATTAGTGCTAGGTTTGGTGAGGTAAGGTCGGGCTAGGTAAGAGTACAACAGAGTAGAGAAGAGTCAAGTAGAGTAGAGCAAAGCATAGTAGAGTAGAGCAAAGTAGAGCAAAGTAGAGCTAGGTTCTACTAGGATAGGGTACGCTAGGCTAGAGTAGAGTAGAGTAGAGCTGAGTAAGGCTAGGTTATGCTAAGCTAGGCTATGATAGGCTAGTCTAGGCTAGTATAGAGTAGAGTAGAGTAGAGTAGTGTAGAGCTTAGTTAGGCTTGGCTAGGCTAGGTTATGTAGGAGCAAAGTAGAGTAGAGTTGAGTAGAGTAGAGAAGAGCAAAGTAGAGTGGAGTAGAGCAGAGCAATGATGAACAAAGAGCAGAGTAAAGTAGAGAAGAGCATAGTATGGTAGAGTAAAGTAGAGTAGCACTAGGTTAGGCTAAGCATGGCTAGGCTAGGCTAGGCTTGGCAAGGTTAGAGCATGGTAGAGTTGAATAAAGTAGATTAGAGTATGGTAGAGTAAAGTATAATAGAGTAGAGTATTATATAATATAATAGAGTAGAGTAGAGTAGAGCAGGTTAGGTTAGGCTAGTCTAGGCTAGGTTAATGTATGGTAGGTAAGGCTAGGCTAGTATAGAGTAGAGTAGAGTAGAGTAGAGTAGAGTAGAGTAGAGTAGAGTATGGTAGAGTAGAGTATAGTATAGTTGAGTAGGGTAGAGCTAGGTTAGGCTAGGCTAGGCTAGGCTAGTTTAGAGTTGAGTAGAGTTGAGTAGAGTATAGCAAAGTTTGGTATTGCTAGGTTAAGTTAGGCTAGGCTAAAGAAGGGTAGTTTAGAGTAGAGTAGAGCAGAGTAAAGAGAAAAAGAGCTTAGCAGAGTGTTGCATAACAAAGTCGAGCAAAGTAGAGCAGAGTAGAATTGAGTAAAGCTGGGCAGAGTAGAGCTGAGCAAGCAGAGTAGAGCAAAGCAAAGTTAGGCTAGGGTAGGCTAGGCTAGGTTTTGCTAGCTAGGCTAAACATGAGTAGAGTAGAGCTCGGTTAGGCTAGGTTAGAGTAGAGTATGGTAGAGCTAGGTTTGGCTAGGCTAAGCTAAGATAGGCTTGGCTAGGCCAGGCTGGGCTAATGTAGTGTAGAGTAGAGCAGATCAAAGTAAAGTAGAGCTGAGCAGATAAGAGTACAGTAGAACAAAGCTAGGTTAGGCTAGGCTAGCCTAGGTTATAGTAGAATAGAGTCGAGTAGAGTAGAGCTAGGTTAGGCTTGGTTAGGTTAAAATAAGTTAGAGTAGAGTAGAGTAGAATATAGTAGATTAGAGTAGAGTAGAGTGGAGTAGAGTAAGGAAGAGTGGAGCTAGGTTAGGCTAGACATGGTTAAGCTAGGCTATGCTAGTCTAGGCTAGGCTTGAGTGGAGCATAGTAGAGTAGAGTAGATTATAGCTAGGTTGGGCTAGGCTAGGCTATGCAAAACTAGGCAAGAGTACAGTAGAGTAGAGTTGAGGAGAATAGAGTAGTTTAGAGTAGAGCAGAGTAGAGTAGAGTTGAGCAAAGTAGAGTAGAGTAGAGCAGAGTAGAGCAGAGCAAAGCAGAGTAGGTCATAGCAGAGCAGAGAAGGGAAGATTAGAGTAGAGTAGAGCAGAGTAGAGAAGAGTAGAGAGGAGTAGAGTAGAGTAGATTTAGGTTAGGAAAAGCGAGCTAGGCTTGGTTAGAGTAGAGTAGAGAAGAGTAGATTAGAGTAGAGTAGAGTAGAGTCGACTAAAGTAGAGTTGAATAGAGTAGGGTAGAGTGTAGTAGAGTAGAGTAGAGTAGAGCTTGGTTGGGCTAGGCTTAATTAGACTAGAGTACAGTAGAGTTGAGGAGAGTAGAGTAGAGTAGAATAGAGTAGAGTAGAGTGGAGTATAGCCGAGCAAAGAAGAGCAGAGTAGACCAAAGCAGAGCAAAATAGAGTAAATCTGAGAAGACTAGAGTAGAGTAAAGTAAGGGAGAGTAGAGAAAAGTAGAGCAGAGCAGAGGAAAGTAGAGCTAGGTTAGGCAAAGCTAGGCTAGGCTAGGTTAGAGTAGAGTAGAATAGAGTAGAATAGAGTAGGATAGAGTAGGATAGAGTAGACTAGAGTAGAGTGGTGTAGAGCTATGTTAGGCTAGGGTAAGTTAGGCAAGGCTTGGCAAGTGTAGAGTAGAGTAGAGTAAAGTATTGTAGAGCTAGGTTAGGCTTAAGTAAGAGTACAATAGAGTGGACTAAAGTAGTGCAAAGTGGAGTAGAGTAGAGCAGTGCAAAGTAGAGAAGACTATGTTAGGCTAGGCTAGAGTAGAGTAGAGTAGATTAGAGTAGAGTAGAGTAGAGTAATGTAGAGCTAAGTTAACCTAGGTTATGTTAAGTCATGTTAGAGTAGAGTATAGTAGAGTAAAGTAGAGTAGTGTTAGGTTAGGCTATGGCAGGCTAGACTAGGCTAGATTAGGCTAAGCTAGGCTAGGCTTGAGTAGAGTAGAGTATAATAGAGCTAGGTTAGGCTAGGCTATGCTATGTTAGGCTAAACTAGGCTAGAGTAGAGTAGAATAGAATAGAGTAGAGTAAAGCATAACAGAGCATAACAGAGTAGAATAGGGCAGAGCAAAGCAAAGTAGAGTAGAACAGAGTAGAGCAGAGCAAAGTAGAGCATAACAAAGCATAGTAGAGTAGAGCAGAGCAAAGTATAGCTAGGTTAGGCTAGGCTAGGTTAGAGCAGAGTAGAGTTGAGTAGAGTAGAGTATAATCGGGCCAGGCTAGGTTAAGCTAGGCTCTATAAGACTAGGTAAGAATAGGTTAGCCTAGGCTAGAGTAGAATAGAGTAAAGTAGAGTAGAGCTAGGTTAAGCTAGGCTAGGCTAGGTTAAAGTATAATAGAGTAAATTAGAGTAATGTACAGCAGAGTAGAGTACTGTAGCGTAGTGTAGAATAGAGCATAGTATATCCAAGTTAGGCTAGAGTAGGGTAGAGTAGAGCAGAGTTGAGTAGAATAGAGTAGAGTAGAGCAAGGTTATGCTAGGCTAGGCTGAGGAGAAGTTAGAGTATAATAGAGTAGAGTAGTGTAGACAAGAGTAGAGTTGTGTAAAGTAAAATAAAGTAGAGTAGAGCTATGTTAGGCTAGGTTATGCTAGGGTAGGCTAGTCTAGGCTAGATTAGAGTAGAGTAGAGGAGGGTGGAGTAGAGTAGAGTAGAATGGAGTAGAGCTAAGGTTGGCTCGGCTGAGCTAAGCTAGTCTAAACTAGGCTAGAGTGGAGTAGAGTAGGTAGAGTGGAGTAAAGTAGATTAGAGTAGAGCTTAGTAGAGTAAAGCAGAGTGGAGCAAGGTAGAGCAGAGTGGAATAGAGCATAGCATAACAGAGTAGAGTATAGTGGAGCAGAATAGAAAAAAGTTGAGATAAGCTGAGCTAAGCTACGTAGAGTAGAGCAAAGAAGAGTAGAGCTAGATTAAGCTAGGCTAGTTTAGACTAATACATGATAAAGCAAAGTAAAACATAGTAAAATAGAGTAGAGCATTATAGAGTAGAGTAGAGTATAGTTGAGTTAAGTAGAACAGAGCAAAGCAGAGTAGAGTAGAGTAGAGCTATGTTAGTCTAGGCTAGGCTAGGCAAGGTTAGAGCAGAGTAGAGCAGAATAGAGTAGAGCATACTAGAGTAAAGCAGAGTAGAGCATAGTAGAGCAAAAAATAGCAGACCAGAGTAGAGGAGAGCAAAAAAGAGTGGAGCTGAGCAAGCTGAGTAAAGTAGAGATAGGTTAGGCTAGGCTTTGTTAGAGTAGAGTAGAGTAAAGTAAAGGTAGATTAGGCTAGACTAAGCTATGCTATGTAAGAGTAGAGTAGAGTAGAGCATACTATAATAGAGTAGAGAGTAGTAGAGTAGAGTAAATTAGAGTAGAGTAGTGTATGGTGGAGTTGAGTTGAGCAGACCTAGGTTAGACTGGGCTATGCTGTAGTAGGGCAGGCTAGGTTAGAGTAGAGTAGAGTATAGTGAAGAAGAGTAGAGCTCGGTTAGGCTAGGCTAGTCTAGAGTAGAGTAGAGTAGAGCAGAGCAGAACAAAGCAAAGTAGAGTAGAGCAGAGCAGAGCAGAGTAGAGAAGACCATAGTAGAGTATAGTAGAGCAGAGCAGAGTATAGAGTAGCAAAGCAGAATAGAGAAGAGCAGAGTAGTGCAGAGCATAGTAGAGCTGAGTAGAATAAAGCAAAGCAGAATAGGGATGAGCCGAGTAGGGCAGATTAGGGCTAGGTTAGGCTGAGCTAGGCTTGGCTTGGCAAGGTTGTTGTAGAGTAGAGTAGAGTAAAGTTAAGTAAAGTATTACAGAGTTGAATAATGTAGAGTAGAGTATAGTAGAGTAGTGCAAAGTAGAGAAGAGTAGAGCTAAGTAGGGTAGAGTAAGATTATGTTAAGGTAGGCTAAGCAAGGCTAGACTATAATAGAGTTGAGCTAGATTAGGTTAGGCTAAGCTAAGTAGGTTAGAGTAGAGTAGTGTAGATTAGAGCTAGGTTACGTTTGACTAAGTTAGGCTAGGCTGGGCTAAGCTAGGTCAGAGAAAAGTAGAGTAGACTATAACAGAGTGAAGTAGAGTAGAGTAGAGCTCGATTAGGGTAGGCTAAGCTAGAGTAGAGTATAGCAGAGTAGAGCAGAGCCGAACAAAGTAGAGTAAAGAAGTGCAGAGTAAAGTAGAGCAAAGAAGAATTGGGTAGAGTAGAGCATAGCAGAGTAGAGCTAGGTTAGGCTGAGCTAGGCTAGGCTAGCCTACAGTTGAGTAATGTAGAGTAGAGTAGAGTAGAATAGAGTAGTGTAGAGTAGAGTATTATACAGTAGAGTAGAGTAGAGTAGAGCTAGGTTAGGCTAAGCTATGCTAAGCTAGGCTAGGCTAGGTTATGTTATGTTAGAGAAGATTATAAAAGAATAGAGTAGAGTAGAGTGGAGTAGAGAAGGATGTAGTAGAGTATAATAGAGTAGGGTATAGTAGAGCTAGGTTAGGCTAGCTAGGCTAAAGTATAGTAGAGTGGAGTAGAGTAGAGTAGAGTAGAGATAAGTTAGGCTCACCTAGGCTAGGCTAGAGTAGAATACAGCTTGGTTTGGCTAAGCTAAGCGAGGCTATGTTTGAGTAGAGTAGAGTAGATTGGAGTATAGTAGATTTGAGTAGAGTAGAGTAAAGTAGAGTAGAGCTAGGTTAAGCTATGCTAGAGTAGGTAAGGCTAAGTTAGGCTTGGTTAGGCTAGAGTAGAGTGGAGTAGAGTATTGTAGAGTAGAGTGGAGCTACATTAGGCTTGGGCTAAGCTAAACTAGGCTATATCAAATTAGAGTAGAGTAAAGTAGAGTAGAGCAGAGCAGAGAAAAGTAAAGGAAAGCAGAGCAAAGTAGAGAATTGTGGAGCAGATCAGAGCCTAGAAGAGCAAAGTAGAGTAAAGCAGAGTAGAGTAGAGTAGAATAGAGCTAAGGTAGGCTATGCTAGGCTAGGCTAGAGTACAGTAGAGTAGAGTAGAGTAGGGTAGAGTAAAGTAGAGTAAAGGTAGGTTGGGTAAGGTTAGGCTAGGTTTGAGTAGAGCAGAGTAAAGGAGAGTAGAGTAGAGCTAGGTTAGGCTAGGCTAGATTAAGATTGGCTAAGAGAAGCTAGGCAAGGCTAGGCTAGGATGAAGTAAAGTAGAGTAGAGTAGAGTAAAGGAGAGTAAAGTGGAGTACAATAGAATAAAATAGAGTAAGGTTAGGCATGTCAAAGCTTAGCTAGGCTAGATTAGAGTAGAGAAGATTAGAGTAGAGTATTGTAGTGTATTGTAGAGCATAGTAGAGTAGCGTAGAGAAGAGTAGTGCAGCGTAAAGTATAGTAGAGCTAGTTTATGCTAAGCTAAGTTAGAGTAGAGGAGAGTAGAGTAGATTAGAGTGGAGTGGAGTGGAGTAGAATAGAGTGAAGCATTGTAGAGCAGAGTAGAGAAGAGCATAACAAAGTAGATCAAAGTATAGCATAGTAGAGCAAAGTAAAGCAGAGTATAGTAGAGTAGAGAAGACCTAGGTTAGGCTAGGTAAAGCTATGTTATGCTAAGCTAGAGTAGATTAAAGTAGAGCAAAGCAGAGCTAGGTTAGGAGAAGTTACAATAGATTAGAGTAGAATAGAGTAAATTAGACTAGAGTAGAGTAGAGTAGAAGAAAGTAGAGCAGAGTAGAGTAAAGCTCACATTGGCTAGGCTAAGATATGCAAAATAATGTTAGAGTAGAGTACAGTATAGTAGTGTTGAGCAGAGTTAAACAGAGTAGAGAAGAGTAGAGCATAGTAGAGTAGAGTAGAGTAGAGTAGACTAGAGTAGATTAGAGCAGAGCAGATTAGAGTAGGGTAGAGTAGAGCCAAGCAGAGTAGAGAAGAGCAAAGTAGAGTAGAGCTAGGTCAGGCAAGGCTAGGCTAGGTTAGGTTAGAGAAGAGTAGAGTAGAGTAGAGTGAAGTAGAGGAGAATATAGAAGAGTTGAGTAGAGTATAGTAGAGATAGGTTTGGCTAGGCTAGGCTAGCAAAAGATAGACTAGGCTATGCTAGAGTAGAGTAGAGTAGATTAGAGTGGAGTAAAGAAGAGTTGAGCTATGTTAGGCTAGATTAAGCTAGATTACAGTGGTGCAAAGTAGAGTAGAGTAGTGTGGAGCATAGTAGAGCAAACAGAGTACATTAAAGTTGATCAAAGTAGAGTAGAGGAGACTAAAAGGTAGGATAGAGCTAGGTTAGGCTAGTCTAAGCTAGGCTAGGCAAGAGTAGAGTAGAGTAGAGCTGGTTAGGTGAGGCTAGGTTAGGCTAACTTAGAGTAGAGTAGAGTAGTATAGAGTAGAGTAGATATTAGTAGAGTAGAGCAGAGTAGAGCAAAGCAGAGCAGAGCTAGCTTAGGCTAAGCTAGGGTAGGCTAGGCTAAGTTAGAGTAGAGTAGAGTATGGAAGAATATAATAGAATAGAGTAGAGTAGAGCAAGGTTAGGCTAGGATAGGCTTTGCTAGGCTTGGCTAAACTAAGCTAGATAAAGGTAGAGCAGAGCAAAGCAAAGCATAACAGAGTAGAGTAGAGTAGAGCAAAGAAGAGAAGAGTAGAGCAAAGTGGAGTAGAGCAAAGAAGAGAAGAGTAGAGCAAAGTGGAGTAGAGCATAATAAAGTAAAGCATACTAGAGCAGAGCAGAGAAAAGTAGAGCAAAGTAGAATAATGCAGAGTACAACAAAATAGAGCAAGGTAAGGCAAGAGTAGAGTAGATTGGAGCTAGATTAGGCTTGGTTAGAGTAGAGTAGAGTAGAGTAGAGTAGAGTATAGCTAGGTTAGGCTAGGCTAGGCTAGGTTGGCATAAGGTAGAGTAGAGTAGAGTAGAGCATAACAAAGTAGAGCAGAGTAGAGCAAAGCATAATAGGATAGAGAAGAGCAGAGTATACTAGAGTTGAGTAAAATTAAGTAGTGTAGAGCATAGCATGGTTAGGCTAAGTGAGGCTACACTAGGCTAGGTTAGAGTAGAGTAGAGTGGAGTAGAGTAGAGCTAGGTAAATCTAGGCTAAGTTAGGCAAGGTTAAAATGGAGTAGAGTAGAGTAGAATATAGTATAGTGTAGTATTGAAGAGTAGAGTACAGTAAAGCTAGGTTAGGTTAGGTTAGGCTAGGCTAGGGTAGAGTAGAGTAGAGTTGAGTAGAGTAGAGTATAGTTGGGTAGAGCTCGGTTAGGGTAGGCTAGGCTAGGTTAGAGAAGAGTAGAGCAGAGTAGAGAAGAGTAGAGCAATGCAGAGCATAACAGACCATAGCAAAGCAAAGTAGAGTAGGGCAGAGTAGAGTAGAGTAGAGTAAAATAGATTAAAGTAGAGTAGAGTATAGTAGATTAGAGTAGAGTATATAAGAGTATAATTAGTAAGAGTAGAGTATATTAGAGCAAGCTTTCACTTGGCTAGGCTAGGCTAGGTGAGGCTAGGCTAGGCTAGGTGAGGCTAGGCTAGAGTAGAGTAGAGTAGAGTATGGTAGAGTATATTAGAGTATAATAGAGTAGAGTAGAGTTAGGTTAGGCTAGGCTATGCTATGGTAAGCCATATTAGGCTAGGTTAGAGTTGAGTGGAGTAGAGTAGAAGTCGATTAAGCCAGGCTAGGCAAGACAAGAGTATAGTAGAATAGAGTAGAGCAGAGTGGAGCAGAGTAGAGAAGAGTAGAGCAAAGTAGAACAGAGCAGAGCAGAATAGAGAAAGAGTAGAGCAAAGAAGAACAAAACAAAGCAGGGTAAAGTTGAGAGAGCAGAGTAGAGTAAAGCTTGGTTAGGCTAAGCTAGGCTAGGCTAGGTTTGAGTAGAGTAGAGTAGAGTAGAGTAGAGCAGAGCAGAGCAGAGCAGAGCAGAGAAGAGTAGAGCAGAGTAGGGCAAAGAAGAGTAAAGAAGAGCAAAGAAGAGTAGAGTAGAGCAAAGCAAGGTTAGGCTAGGCTATGCTAAAGTAGAGTAGCAGAACATGGTTAGGCTAGGCTAGGTTAAGCTGGGTTAGAGTAAAGTAGAGTGAAATAGAGTAGAGTGGAGTAGAGTTGAATAGAGCTAAGTTGGGCTAAGCTAGGCTATGTTAGGTTAGTCTAAGCTTGAGTAGAGTAGAGTATAGTAGAGTGGAGTAGAGTTGAGTAGAGTGTAGTAGAATAGAGAATAGTAGAGCAATTTTAGGTTATGCTAGGCTAGTGTACAATAGAGTAGAGTATAGTAGAGCAGAGCAAAGTAAAGCAAACCAGAGTACAACAAAGTAGAGCCCAGATAGGTTTGGCTAAGCTAGGCTAGGCTAGGCTAGAGTATAGTATAGTAGAGCAAGGTTTAGCAAGAAAAGGCTAAGCTAGGATAGAATAAAGTAGAGTAGAGCCGAATAAAGTTGAGAAGAGTCAAATATAGTATAGTATAGTAGAGTAGAGTAGGGTAGAGCTAGGTTAGGCTAGGCTAGGCTTTGGTAGGCTGGGATAGGCTAGGTTAGGGTAGAGTAGAGTTGAGTAGAGTGGAGCAGAGGAGAGTAGAGCAGAGCAGAGCAAAGCAGAGTAGAGTAGAGAAGAGCAGAGTAGAGTAGAGTAGAGCAAAGCAGAGCAGAAAAGAACAAACCAAAGTAGAGTAGAGCTGAGCAAGGTAGAGCTATGATGGGTGCAACTAAGCTAGGCTAGGCTAAGTTAGGTTAGAGTATAGTACAGTAGAGAAGAGTAGGGTAGCATATAGTAGAGTAGAGTGTAGTATTGTGAAGTAGAGTAGAGTAAAGTAGAGCTAGGATAGGCTAGGATTGGCTTGGTTAGTTGAGTAAAGTAGAGTAGATATATTAGAGTATGGTTGACTAGGTTAGGCTAGGCTAAGCTATACTAGGGTAGGCTATGTTAAGCTAGGCTGAGCTAGAGTAGAGTGGAGTAGAGCTTTATTTGGCTAGGCTAAGCTAGAGTAGAGTAGAGTAGAGTAAAGCAGAGCAGACAGAGTGGAGTAGAGCAGAGTAGAGTGGAGAAGAATAAAGTATTATAGAGCAGGGCAGAGCAGTACAGAGCAGGGTAGAGACGAGCAAAACTGAAAAAAATAGAGTAGAGTAGAATAGAGCTCGTTTATACAAAGCTAGGCTTGGCTAGGTTGGAGTAGAGCAGAGTTTAGTAGAGTAAAGTGGAGCAGAGTATAGTAGAATAGAGTAAAGTAGAGTATAGTAGAGTAGAGCAAAGCTAGGTTAAACTATGTTAGGTAAGGTTAGGCTAGGTTAGGCTCTGTTAGAGTAGAGTAAGGTGGAGTAGAATAGAGTAAAATAAAGCTATGTTAGGATAGGCTAGGCTATAATAAAGTAAAGTAGAGTAGAGTAGAGTAGAGCAAAGCAGAGTAGAGCTGAGTAGACAATAGCAGAGCAATGTAGAAGAGAGTAGAGCAGAGCAGGGTAGAGCAGAGTAGAGAATAGCATAGCCGAGCAACATTAGGCTAGGCTATGCTAGGCTAGGCTAGGCTATGCTTGGGTAGGCTAGGCTACATAAGAGTGAAGCAGAGCAGAGTAGAGTTAATTTAGGCTAAGCTAAGCAAGGCTTGGTTAGAGTAGAGTAGAGTATAGTAGAAGAGTATAATAGAGTATAGAAGAGTAGAGTAGAGTAGAATAGGTTAGGCTAGGCTTGGGTAGACTAGTTTAAGCTAGGCCAAGCAGAGTAGAGTAGAGTAGAGTGGAGAAGAGTAGAGTAGAGTAGAGTAGAGTAGAGTAGAGCTAGTTTATGCTAGGCTTGGTTAGGCTAGGCTAGAGTAGAGTAGGGTAGAGTAAAGCAGAGCAGAGCAGAGTAGAGTAGAGCAGTGTAGAGTAGAGCAGAGCAGAGTAGAGTAGAGTAGAGCAAAGTAGAGACGAGCAGAGTAGATTGGAGCCAGGTCAGGCTAGGTTAGGTTAGAGTAGAGTAGAGTACAATAGTGTTGAGTTGAGTGGAGTAGACTAGAGCAAGGCAAAGTAGAGCAAAGCAAAACAAAGTAGAGCAAAGCATAGCAAAGCAGAGCTAAGCAAAGTAAAGCAAAATAGATCAGAGCTGCAAAGTGTAGAGTAGAGAATAGCAAAGTCGAGCAAAGTAGAGCTAAGTTAGGCTAGGCTAGAGTAGAGTAGGGTAGAGTAGAGTTAGGTTAGGCTTGGCAAGGCGAAGTGAGGTTAGGGTAGGGTAGAGTGGAGTATAGTAGAGTAAAGTAGAGTATATTAGAGTAGAGTAGAATAGAGTAAAGTAGAGTAGAGTTAAGTAAAGTAGAGTTGAGTAAAGTAGAGTAGAATAGAGTAGAGTCAGGTTAAGCCAGGCTAGATGAGGCTAGGTTAGGCTAGGCTAGGATAGGCTAGGCTAGGCTAGAGTGGAGTAGAGTAGAGTAGAGTAGAGTAGAGTGGAGTGGAATAGAGTAGAGTAGAGTGGAATGGAGTAGAGTAGAGCTGAGTATAGCAAAGAAGAAAGTGAGTAGAGTAGAGTAGAGCAAAGTTAAGTAGGGGAGTGTAGAATAGAGCAGAGTACAGTCAAACAGAGCAAAGCAGAGTAGAGTAGAGGATGGTTTGGCTTTGCTCGGTGAGGCTAGGCTTGGCTAGTTAAGGTTAGAGTAGAATAAAGTAGAGGAGAGTAGAGTAGAGTAGATTGTAGTATAGTATAATGGAGTGGAGTATAGTAGAGTAGAGTAGAGAAGAGTAGCGCTAGGTTGGGCTAGGTTAGGCTAGGTTTGGCTAGGCTAGAGTAGAGTAGAGTAGAGTAGATTAGAGCAAGGTTAGCTTAGGTTAGGCTGGCCTAAGCTAAGCTAGAGTAGAATAGAACAGAGCTGAGTAGAGTAGAGCAGGGAAGCTAGAGTAGAATAAAGTAGAGTAGAGTCATGTTAAGCTAGAGTAGAGTAGAGTATAGTAGAGTATTATGAGTATAATAGAGTATAGTAGAGCATAGTAGAGTAGAGGGGAGTAGTGCTAGGTTAAGCTAGGCTCAACTAGGTAATGTTAGGTTAGGTTTGGCTAGGCTAGGATAGAATAAGGTAGAGTAGAGTAGAGTATAGAATAATAAAGAAGAGTAAAGTAGAGTAGAGTAGAGCTAAGTTAGGTTAGGATAGGGTAGGCTAAAGTAGAGTAGAGTACAGCAGAGTAGAGCCGAGTAGAGTAGAGTAAAGCTGAGCAGAGTAGAATAGAGCCGAGCAAAGCTAGGTTAGGCTAGATGGGCTAGGCTAGGATGGGTTATGCAAGGCTAAGCTAATGCTAGGTTAGGCTTGAGTATGATAGAGTAGAGTAGAGTTGTATAAAGTAGAGTAAAGTAGGGTTTAGTAGAGTATAATATAGTAGAGTAGAGTAGAGTAGAGCAGAGTAGAGCTAGATTAGGCTAGGTTAGAGTAGAATAGAGTAGAGAAGAGTAGATTAGAGTATGACAGAGAAAAGAAGAGCTAAGTAGAGCATAATAGATCAGAGCAGAGTAGAGTAGAGTTGAGTAAAGTAGAGCAGAGTAAAGTAGAGTGGTATAATAAAGCAGAGAGCAGAGTAGAGCAGAGTAGAGCAAAGCAGAGTAGAGTAGAGTAGAGGAAAAGAGAGCAGAGTAGAGTAGAGTAAAGAACGATAGAGCATAGTCAAGCAGAGCAGAGCAGAGTTTGCTTAGGCTAGTCTAGTTAAGGCTAGGCTAGGCTTAAAGTAGAGTAGAGCTAGAATATGGTAGGTTAAGTTATGTTAGAGTAGAGTGGAGTAGAGTAGACTTAAGTGGAGTAAAACAAGGTAATGTGTAGTAGAGTAAAGTAGAGCATGGTTACGCTAGGCTAGGCTAGGTGTAGTAGAGTATAGTAGATTAGAGTAGAGTATAGTAGAGTATACTAGAGCAGAGAAGAGTTGAGTATAATAGAGTAGATCTAAGTTAGGCTAGGGTAGGGTAGGGCTAGGCTAGGCAAGGCTAGAGTTGAGTTGAGTAGAGTAGTGTATAGTAGAGTATAGCTAGGTTAGGCTAAGCTAGGATAGGCTTGGCTAGAGTAGAGCAGAGTAGAATAGAGCCAAGAAGAGCATAGTAGAACATAGCAAAGAAGAGCATAGTAGAGCAGAGTAGAGAAGAGTAAAGTAAAGTAGAGTAGAGCAGTATAGAAAAGAGTAGAGTAGGGAAGAGAGCTAGGTTAGGTTAGGCTATCCTTAACAAGTCTAGAGTAGAGTAGAGTAAAGGAGGGTATAGCAAGGTTAGGCTAGTCTAAGCTTGGTTATAGTAGAGTAGACTATAGTAGGGTAGTGTAGAGTAAGATTGAGTAGAGTGGAATGTAGTAGAGTAGAGTAGAATAGAGTAGAGTATAATAAAGTAAAATAAAGTAGAGTTTGGCTAGGCTAGGATCTGCTTTAGTAGAGTAGAACAGAGTGGAATAGAGTAGAGTAGAGAATAGTAGAGTAAAGCATAACAGAGTAGAGTAGAACTGACCAGAGGAGAGCAGGGCGATGAAGAGTAGAGTAGAGTAGAGCAGAGTAGAGCTAGGTTAGGCTAGGCTAGGATTAACTAAGCTCGACTAGGCTAGAGTAGAGTAGAGTAAAGTAGAGCGAGCATGGTTAGGCAAGCCGAGGCTAGGCTTGATTAGTGTAGAGTACAGTAGAGCAGAGTAGAGTAGAGTAGAGCAAAATAGAGTAATACAGAGTAGAGCAGAGCATGATTAAAGCAGAGCAGAGTGGAGTAGAGCAAAGTAGAGTTGAACTGAAAATAGTCGTGGAAAGAAGAGCAGAGCAAAGTAGAATAGAGCAGAGAAGAGTAGAGCATAGTAGAGTTTGGCTAGGCTAGGCTAAGCAAAGTAGTGCAAGGCTAGGCTAGAGTAGAGTAGAGTAGAGCTAGGCGAGGTTAGAGTAGAGTAGAGTAGATAGAGTAGAATAGAGTAGAGTAGAGTAGTGTAGAGTAGAGTAGAGTGTACTAGAGTAGAGCTAGGTTAGGCTAGGTCAGGCTATGTTAGGTTAGGTTAGGTTATGCTAGGTTAATGTAGAGTAGAGTAGAGTAGAGTAGAGCAGAGTAGAGTACAGTAGTGTTGAGCAGATTAGAGCTATGTTTGGCTAGGCCAGGATAGGCTACATGAGATCGCAATAGAGTAGAGGAGAGTAGAGTAGAGCAGAGCATAGTAGAGCAAAGCAGACCAGAGCAGAGTAGACCAGAGTAGAACAAAGTAGAATAGAGCATAACAGAGTGGTGTAGAGTAGATTAAGAAGAAAAGAGTAGAGCTAGGTTAGGCTAGGCTATGCTAGAGTAGAGTAGAGTAGAGTAAAGTCGAGTAGAGATAGATTAGGCTAGGCTAAGCTAGGTTAGGTTAGAGGAGAGTAAAGTAGAGTTGAGTTTATTAGAGTGGAGTAGAGGAGAGGAGAGGAGAGCAGAGCTATGTTAGGCTAGGATGGGCTAGGCTAGGTTAAAGAGCAATGGAATAGAATAGGGTAGAGTAGAGTAGTGTAGAGCAAAGCAAAGCAGAGCAGGTCATTACTGAGCAGGGCAAAGATAGGAAAGTAGAATAGAATAGAGCAGATTAGAGCTGAGAAGAGTAGAGAGGAGCAAAGAAGAGTAGGGTAGAGTAGAGTTAGGTTAGGCAAGGGTATCCTGGGCAAGGCT
>JAIUJO010001497.1:140000-141745 GCA_023846275.1 Vanilla planifolia | reverse complement strand
AAGAATGATGAAGTAGAAGAAAGGAGACAAAGGAGTGGAAGAAGAAGTAGAAGAGGTTGAAGTAAAAGAAGAGGAAGAAGAAGAAGAAGAAGTAGAGGAGGAGAAGGAGGAAGAAAAAGTGGAGCAAGAAGAAGATAAAGTAGATGGAGGAGGAAGAAAAATTGGAGCAAGAAGAAGATAAAGTAGAAGAGGAAGAAGAAGAAGATGAAGAAGAAGGTGAAGAAGAAGAACAAGAAGTAGTAGAAGAAGAAGAAAACAATTGACGAAGAAGAAGAGGAAGAAGAAGAAGAAGAAGTAGTAGAAGAAGAAGAAGAAGATAAAGAAGAAGAAAAAGAAGGAGTAGGTGAAGAAGCTGATGAAGAAGAAAAAGAAGAAGTAGAAGAATAAGAAACAGGAAGAAGAATATCATGAAGAAGTTTGAGAAGAAGAAGAAGCAGAAGAAGAAGAAGAAAAAAGAAGAAGAAGATGAAGAAGATGTTGAAGAAGGTGAAAAAGGAGAAGAAAGGAGAAGTAGTAGAAGAAGAAGTAGAAGAAGAAGAAGAACAAGAAGAAGAAGAAGGAAAGGAAAAAGAGGTAGAAGAAGAAGAAGAAGAAGTAGAAGAAGGTGAAGAAGAAGAAAGAACAAGAAGAAGAAGAAGAATAACATGACGTCGAAAAAGTAAAACTAGAAGAAGAAGAAGAAGAAGGAAAAGAAAGAAGAAGAAGAAGAAAAAGTAGGGGAAGTAGAAGAAGAAGTAGAAGAAGAAGAAGAAGAAGAAGAAGAAAGGAGAGGAAACAAGAAGAAGAAGCAGAAGATGTAGAAGAAGAAGTAGAAGTAGAAGAAGAAGAAGAAGAAGTAGAAGAAGAAGAAGAATAAGAAGAAGAAGAAGGAGAAGAAGAAGAAGAAAATGAGGAGGAAGAAGAAGAACAAGAAGAAGATGAAGTAGATGAAGAAGAAGAGAAAGAACAAGAATAAGAAAAAGATAACGAAAAAGAAGATGATGATTATGCTGAAGAAGAAGAAGGGAAAGAAGAAAAAGAAGTAGAAGAAGAAGAAGAAGAAGAAGTAGTTGTAGTAGAAGTACAAGAAGAAAAAGAAGAAGAAGAAGAAGAAGAAGGAGAAGAAGAGGAAGAAGTAGAGGAAGAAGAAGAAGAAGAAGTAGAAGAAGAAGAAGAAGAAGAAGAAGAAAAAGAAGATGATGAAGAAGAACAATAAGAAGAAGATGATGAAGAAGATGAAGATGATGAAGAAGGCAGAACAAGAAGAAGAAAAGAAGAGGAAAGAAGAAGAATAATAAGAAGTTGAAGAAGAAGGTGAAGAATAAGAAAGAGAATGAAGAAGTAGAAGAAAAATAAGTAGTAGAATAAGAAGAAGAAGAAGAAGATGCAGAAGAAGAAGAAGAAGAAGTAGAAGAAGAAGAAGAAGAAGAAGAAGATGAAGAAGCAAAAGAAGAGGATGAAGAAGAAGAATAAGAATAAGAAGAAGAAGAAGAAGAAAGAAGAAGATGAAGATGAAGTAGAAGAAGATGAAGAAGGAGAAGAATGGAGAAGTAGAAGAAGAAGAAGAAGAAAAAGAAGAAGAAGAAGAAGAAGAAGAAGAACAAGAAGAAGAAGAAGGAGAAGAAGAAGAGGAGGAAGAAGGAGGAGAAGAAGAAGAAGAAGAAAAAGATGAAGTAGAAGAAGATAAAGAAGAAGAAGAAAGAAGAAGATGAGAAGAATAAGATGATGATCATGACGAAAGAAGAACAACAGTAAGAAGTTGTAGA
>JAIUJO010001497.1:122500-135000 GCA_023846275.1 Vanilla planifolia | reverse complement strand
GAAGAAGTAGTGGTAGAAGAAGAAGAAGAAGAAACAAAAAGAAGAAGAAGAACAACAAGAAAAAGAGAAGTATAGGAAGATGAAGAAAGAGAAGATAAGAGAAGTAATATAAGAAGAAGAAGTAGAAGAATTAGAAGAAGTAGAAGTAGAAGAAGAAGAAGAAGAAGAAGAAGAAGAAGTTGTAGTTGTAGAAGAAGAAGAAGAGGAGAAGTAAGAGGAAGAAGAACAAAAAGAAGAAGATGAAGTACATGAAGAAGAAAAGGAAGAGGAGGAGGAGGAGGAAGAAGAAGAAGAAGAAGAAGAAGAAGAAGAAGAAGAAGAAGAAGAGGAAGAAAAAGAAGAACAACAAGAGGAAGAAGAAGAAGAAGAAGAGAAAAACAAAAGAAGGCGAGGAAGAAGAAGGAGAAGAAGAAGAAGAAGGAGAACAAGGAAAAGAAGAAGAAGTAGAAGAAGGAGAAGAAGAAAAAGAAGAAGAAGAAGAAGATGAAGAAGTTGTAGAAGAAGATGAAGAAGGAGAAGAAAGGAGAAGAAGTAGAAGAAGAAGTAGAAGAAGAAGAAGAAGGAGAAGAAGAAGAAGAAGAAGAAAAAGAACAACAAAAAGAAGAAGGAGAGGGAGAAGAGGAGGAAGAAGGAGCAAAAGAAGAAGATGAAGAAGAAAAAGAAGAAGAAGTAGAAGAAGATGAAGAAGAAGAAAGAAGAAGATGAAGAAGAATAAGATGATGTCGAAGATGTAAAAGAAGAAGAAGAAGAAGAAGAAGAAGATGAGGAAAGAAGAAGAACAGTAAGAAGTAGTAGAAGAAGAAGACGAAGAAAGAAGAAGAAGAATAAGAAGAAAAAGAAGTAGAAGAAGTAGAAAAAGAAGAAGTAGAAGAAGAAGAAGAAGAAGAAGAAGAAGAAGATAGAGTTGAAGAAGAAGAAGAATAAGAACAAGAAAAGAAGGAGGAGGAGGAAGAAGAAGAAGACAAAAAAAGAAGTAGAAGAAAAAAGAAGAAGTAGAAGAAAAAAGAAGAAAAACAAAAGATTGAAAATAAGAAGAAGAAAATGTAGAAGATGGTGAACAAGAAGTAGATGAAGAACAAGTAGAAGAAGAAGAAGAGGAAGAAAAAGAAGAGCAACTAGAGGGAAAAGAAGAAGAAGAAGAAGAAGAAGAAGAAGAAGATGAAGAAAAACAAAAAGAAGACGAGGAAGAAGAAAAAGAAGAAGAAAAGGAAGAAAAAGAATAATAATAATAATAATAATAATAATAATAATAATAAGAATAGGAAGAAGAAAAAGAGGAAGAAGTAGAAGAAGAAGAAGAAGAAGAAGAAGAAAAAGGAGGAGAAGAAGAAGGAGAAGAAGAAGAGGATGAAGAAGACGAAGGAGAAGAAGAAGAAGAAGGAGAACAAGGAAAAGAAGAAGTAGAAGAAGCAGAACGTTAAGTAAAAGAAGGAGAAGAAGAAGAAGTAGAAAAGAAGAAAGAAGAAGAAGATGAGGAAGAAGAAGAAGAAGAAGATAATGATGAAGAAGAAGAACTAGAAAAATAAGAAGGAAGAAGAAGAAGAAGATGAAGAAGAAGTAAAGTGAAAGAAGAAGAACAAAAAGAAGAGGTGGAAGAAGTAGAAGAATAATAAGAAGAAGTGGACAAGGAAGACGAATAAGTAGAAAAAGAAGAAGGCAAAGAAGAAGATGTAGAAGTAGTAGTAGAAGAAGAAGAAGAAGAAGAAGAAGAAGAAGAAGGAGAAGAAAGGGAAGAAGAAGATGATGAAGCTGAAGAATTAAAAGAAGAAGAAGAAGAAGAAGAAGAAGAACATTAAGAAGAAGATGAAGAAGAAGAAGAAGAAGGAAGGGCAAGAAGAAGAAAAGAAGAAGAAAGAAGAAGAGTAATAAGTAGTAGTAGAAGAAGAAGAAAAAGAAGAAGAAAGAGAATGAAGATGTAGAAAAAAATGAAGTAGAGGAATTAGAAGAAGAGAAGAAGAAGAAGGAGAAGTAGAAGAAGAAGAAAAATTTGAAGAAGAAGAATATGAAGAAGAAGTATAGGAAGAAGAAGAAGAAGTAGAAGAAGAAGAAAGAAGAAAAAGAAGAAGAAGAGGAAGCAGGAGAAGAAGAAGAAGAAGAAGAAAAACAATAAGAAGGAGGAGAAGAAGAAGAAGTAATATTAGAAGAAGAAGAAGAAGAGGAAGAAGAAAGAAGAAGAAGAAGAAGAAGAAGAAGAAGAAGAAGAAGTAGAGGAAGATGAAGAAGGAGAAGATAAGAGAAGAAGAAGAAGAAGTAGTAGAAAAAGTAGAAGAAGAGGAAAAAGAAGAAGAAGAAGAAGACGAAGAAGAAGAACTGGTAGTTGAAGAAGAAGAAGAAGAGGAGAAGTAGGAGGAGGAAGAAGAAGAGAAAGAAGAAATTAAGTAGATTAAGAAGAAAACGAAGAGGAGGAAGAAGAAGAAGAAGAAGATGATGATGATGGTGATGAAGAAGAAGAAGAAGAAGAAGAAGAATAAGATGAAGAAGAAGAAGAGGAAAGTAGAAGAGGAAGATGAAGATCAAGAAGAAGAATTAGAATTAGGAGAAGTAGAAGAAGAAGAAGAAGAAGAAGAAGGGGAGGAAGAAGAGGAAGAAGAAGAAGAAGAAGAAGAAGAAGAAGAAGAAGAAGATGATGATGAAGAAGAAGAAAGAAGAAGAATAATAATGATAAGACGATGACGAAGAAGTAAAAGAAGAAGAAGAAGAAGAGGAATGAAGAAGAACATTAAGAAGTAGAAGAAGAAGAGGAAGAAGAAAGTAGAAGAAGAATAAGAAGAAAAAGAAGTAGAAGAATTCAAAGAAGGAGGAAAGATGAAGAACAAAAAGTAGTAGTAGTAGAAGTTTAAGAATAATAAGAAGAATAAGAATAAGAAGAAGGAAAAGAAGATGATTAAATTGAAGAAGAACAAGAAGAAGAAGATGAGGAAGAGGAGGAGGAAGCAAAAGGATAGGAAGATGAAGATGTAGAAGAAAAAAGAAGAAAAAAAGATGAAAATGAAGAAGAAAATAATGTAGAAGATGGAAAAGAAGTAGAAGTAGTAGAAGAAGAAAAAAATAAGAACAAGAAGAAGAACTAGAGGAAGAAGAAGAAGAAGACGAAGAAGAAGAGAAAGAAGAAGAAGAAGATGATGAAGAAAGAGAATAAGAATAAAAAGTAGAAGAAGAAGAAGAAGAAGAAGAAAGAAGAAGAAGAAGAGAAAAACAAAAAGAAGAGGAGGAAAAAGAAGAAGAAGAAGAACAGGAAGAAAAAGGAGGAGAAGAAGAAGAAGAAGAAGAAGAAGAAGAAGACTGGGTTGCTCAAAATCAGGGTGAATGTTTATTCCAAATAGTCTATTAGCAAGATTGGATTTGGCTCTTCCAATTATGCTACTAAGTAGTTTGTTAATGATTCATTCATCCATGCAAACGATCATTATTGGTGTATCTATTCCACTATGGAATAGAGTAGTTATTTTTAATTGGATCACACCTATGTGTTGGCTTTTCAT
Organism: Vanilla planifolia; assembly: GCA_023846275.1. Taxonomy (NCBI): domain Eukaryota; kingdom Viridiplantae; phylum Streptophyta; class Magnoliopsida; order Asparagales; family Orchidaceae; genus Vanilla; species Vanilla planifolia. The sequence goes on along the minus strand of JAIUJO010001497.1, from coordinate 131,518 downwards.
TTTTGGATATTTTCTTTTTAATTTTTCTATTTTGTTTTTTAAGAAGACTGATAGATGTTAAATCATCATCTCTTTTTAATTCTATATTTCCTTGCATACCCTCGAAAATATACGTGTGTTTATTGAGAAAGCGAGATTTAAAAGAAGGGGCTTTATAAATCTCATTTTTTTCTCCGTGAAGTATTGCCTCTTTTAGTTTTTTTAAGTCTTCATCTGTGATTTCAAATTATTCTCCTGCACTGTCATATAGTTATATAGTATTTACTTCTTATTATGACTCCACGGAGTCTGAATCTGACTCCACAGAGTCTGAATCTGAACAACCTTCAAATAATCAATTAAAAGATTTTGACAAACTAAAAATCGATATGAATACAATAAACAAAACATTGATACAAATAAAGGTTATTCCTTTATTACCATCGCTAAAACTTCCCAAAAAGGAAAGAATATCCTCACTAGGATATACAATCTACATGAGAAAAATGCTTAGACTTAAGCATTATCGAACTACAGAGGTAACATTAGATCTAATCATTTAAATACCATTTGGATAGTATGGGATAATACATAATATCTCATATCATGCCAAAGAAAATATCTTCATTACTCATGGGATAATAGAGAACCCATGACATATCAAGCACCAATAGTCTTGATTAAAAATACCAGTCTAGAAGATTGGGATTATTTATTAGACCAAACGATGCTATCAAAACACTTGTTATTCATAATATGAAGATTTTCCCATCATAACATCTGAAACAGCTATAGAAGATTTAGAAAATTTAGAAAAATATCGTGAATTTCGAATCAATATGAATACACTTACTTTTGAAGAAGTAAATACTATAGAATTACAAGACAGTGTATGAGAATAATTTGAAATCTCAGATGAAGACTTAGAAAACTAAAAGAGGTAATACCTCATGGATAAAAAAAATGAGATTTATAAAGCCTCTCCTTTTAAATCTCGCTTTCTTAATAAACACACATATATTTTTGAGCATATGCAAGGAAATATAGAATTAACAGGAGATGATGATTTAACATCTATTAGTCTTTTTAACAAAAACAAAATAGAAACATTAAAAAGAAAATACCTAAAAATGAAATACCTACACATAGGTATGATCCAATTAAAAATAACAGCTTTATTCTCTGATGGAATAGATACACCAATAATGATCATTTGTATGGATGAACAAATCATTAACAAACCACTTAGTAGCATAATTGGAGGAGCCAAATCCAATCTTGCTAATAGACTATTTGGAATAAACATTCACCCTGATTTTTGTATAAGTCTAGATAACCAAAATGTTGACAAGACTTGTCCATTATTAATAAGCCTTAAAGGAATACAATTACTACTTGGATCAAAAATCCTGGGTATATAATTAGGAAGCTGCATGGCTCTAAATGATACTTCCACGTTTAGATCCATCGCCCCAAACAATTTCGTAAAATTATTCAATGTTGGGATTGGAAAAACAATCCAACCAAAAGTCGTGGACATACGACATCTTAAGCTAGATAATGATATTCAACTTTTTGTAAAAACCTTGAAACCAAAGTTCAAATACCAGTAGAATATTTTATTGCATCTGGCAGTACAATTTCCACTATTACAAAAAATCCTATCAATCGTTTCTCTTCTTCAATGAGTCTTCCAAGATATTATGAAGAAGGAGAAACATCTAAACCTATAGAAGTGAGACCAAGCTTTCATATTCCTGTACAAGATCCAGTCGAAGGACGTACCTTACGACTTCTTGAAAATAAAAAATCTATTACTCCTCCCTAAGTGGATTTAAAGAAGAAAGCTTAATTACATATATATCTTCCTATTACTATACATCTTTCTGATTACGAGAACGTAACACTTCATGCTTTAGTCGACACTGGCGCTGAAGCTAGTTTACTTCAGCAAATCTTCCTTCTTAGACAATTTTGGCTTCTTTTAGAAACCATAACAACACTAACTGATTTTATGGGCAAACAAGTCCCTGTTACTCATAAAGTAGCAAATCTCAAAATCTCTACCTGATATTTACAACAACCCTCATACGTATACATTTAACTTTGCATTATTACCATTAGACTTTAGTATTTATTGTTTGCTTGGGCTTGACAATCTTCGTCATTTTACTCCTTTTAATACCCATTTGTTTGATTCTGATGGACACGTTATTCCTCGTATCCATCTTCCTACACGCATTGCCCCTTATTTTTCCGCAGCCCAGCGTGGTGAAAAACCCATAACCACTTTCATCGATACCAATATGTTCATCGATACTAATACCTACATCCATCCAATTTATACATATAACCTTCCAAATGCAACCCCTTTTGATGAAACCATTCACAAACTCTTAGAACCTCAATATTCCAATGACCCGCTAAAATGGTTTGATAAATCTCCTTTCTATTGTTCAATAGAACTCTTAAAACAATACCAGAATACCAATATACAAGTGAATAGTATAATGGTATCTCCAATAGATAAACAAGAATTTAACAGTCAAATACAGGAATTGTTAAATTTAAAATTAATACAAAAGAGCCATAGCTCATAATCTTCTCCAACATTTATAGTACGAAATCACGTAGAAATAAAATGTGGTAAGGCCCGAATGGTCATCAATTATCACAAGTTAAACTCTTGTACAAAATTTGATGGTTATTTTAATACCAACTACTGAGTACCTATTCAAACAAATCCAAAGTGCAAAATACTATAGCAAATTTGATGCGAAATTAGGATTTTGGCAAATTAAACTTGCAAACCAAACATCAATAGAATTAACAGTTTTTAGCTGTCCACAAGTGCATTTTGAATGGCTAGTCATGCCATTTGGATTAAAAAATGCATCTCAAATTTTTCTAAAATGGATTAATTCTATTTTTAGATATTTACCTTATGTCATCTCTTACATAGACGATATACTTGATTTTTCTCAAACAGAGGAAGAACATAAAGATCACCTTTTACATGTTATCAAAATGTTGCTAAACCAAGGTATTATTTTGAGTCCAAAGAAAATAAAATTATTCAAAAACGAAATTAATTTTTTAGGAAAATAAATAAAAAATGGTCAAGTACAATTACAAGTCCATATATATACAAAAGTTAAAGAGTTTCCCAAAAACTTTACCAGTTTAAAATAACTGCAAAGTTTTTTAGGACTCTTAAACTATTGACGAAAGTTCATACCTAAACTTTCTTCCAAAATTAAAGCCTTACAGAAAAAATTGGCTACCGAACAAGCCAAATACACAATGACTAACGATGAACAACCTCGTCATTGAAATACAGATAAAATCCCTATTTCTTTGAGTTTAGAAGAATAAAAAGAAATTAAACAAATTAAAGAATTTTTTACAAAAAGACAAATTCTTCATTTTCCAATTGAAGTGAACAGATTATAATACAAACAGATCCTCAGATTTATTCTAGTCTGGAGTCTTTCAAATACAAATGAGATTGTAACATATACTCTAGGAAAATTTACAAAACGCCATAATAAATATGCTACTTATGATAAAGAATTATTAGCTATAAAATTAGCTATCAAAAGTCTCAAAATATATCTACTCCATAGAGTATTTACAATAGAAACTGACAACAAATCTGTTGCCCAATTTTTACAAAAAAAAAGACTATAAATAATCCAAAAGAAAATCTTAGATCCATATGTCTTGCTTTATACCTTGAAATATTTACTTACAATGTTAAATATATTCCTCATTTAACTAACATTGTTGTTGATTTTCTTAGCAGACCATGAACGAAGATCTTATATTTCTCAAAGTCCTTGTAGAAAAAATGAAAAGAGTAGGAGAATTTATAGAAATTCTCCCTTAGAAAGCAAAGCACCAAAAAGCCGAAGTAAAAAAATCTGCCAAAAACAAAAAGGCAGAAACTTTTCATGCCCAACAGGCATCAAAAACCCAAAAGGCTGATTTAAAAGCTCAAACCCAACAAGGGAAAGATTAAGCTCAACCAGCTAAAGTTTTGATTAAACAAAAAATCAGATCTTATGGAACCCTTGAAAAGGGAAAAACATTTGCCTCCACAGTGACAAAAGAATGGTATAACAAAGCTCTCAAAGAATCAGACCTAGCTTTCTTTGAGAAAATTAATGGATGCTTCCATGCTTTACAAGCGAATGATTGGCGATCAGTAAATTATTTGCTAACGAAATTGAGAAAGGTTACTTAAGCCTGAAGCAATCAATGGTCCAACAGACCAATCAAGAAGAAAACTACAAGAAGACCCTGGAACTATTATTTTCCAGATCTACAACAACTCAGTCTTCTTCTTTGCAAAAATTTGAACAACTTTTATCGATTGAATCACTCTCAAAACTATTTGCTAATAGCCGTACTTCTGACATTATTCATTTTCATATTAAGGATTTCTTATCCTTATTACATCTGTTCAATATAAAGTCAGAAGAAACAAGGAAATTAGAGACTGAAGTTACTGTTTAGGAAATGCTTCAGGTACATCAGCAAAATATTTTGGATGAAGAAAAGTTGCTTTTATTCTTTAAGCAACAAGGGGAAACAAACATAAAGCAATTGTTCCTCAATCAAGAAGTTTTTAATTCTACTACTGAAAGGCCTAGAATAATAGCTTGCTTCAATGAGATTCTTAAATACCAAGTCCATCTCAAAAAAGGACTAGTATTTGAAGTCTATTTTAATACCAAATACCTCAAAGATTATACAGACTTTATTCCTGACATTTGTAAGAATAGACTAAATCTTTACTCTACAAAATTCTCAACGATTTTTGTTTTTTTGCATATAGACAATTAGGGAAGAATGCGAGTATATCAATTTATACTCTTCAATTCAATTATGGATGCTTGTAAAAATTTCAGACACTCCACCAATACTTGAAGAATTCAAAACAAGCTTATTCTATGAAGAAGAATCTCAATGGTATGCTGCTATAGACATTTTTTAGAAGCTAGATTTCAATTCTAAATATCTAGCCAAATAATCTTATTGTAGAAAGACAGTCTGTTTTCTTCACACTTTAGCCAAAAAAGCTAAAGATTTAACTCAGAAAGAAAAGAAAATAAAATTTTTTTTGAAAAAGATTAAATGGGCAAAATAGGGCAAGCATCTAAAGAAGAGTTCTTTGCTAGTTGTATAGAATTCAATTCAGAGAACAACGAATTGGATGAAGAAACTATGAAAGCCTTGGCCCTCACAGATTGAAGCATGGTAGGACAAAAAAAATCACTTTACAAACAATTTTCTACACGTTCAGAAGCATTCCAAAGATTCCCAGCTACAACATAGGCCAATAAATGAAGTACGATCTACTGTCTACAGCAAAAAAAAGTACGATCTACAGTTAACAGTGTACGATTTATAGTGAACGATGTACGATGAAGAATGAACAGTGTACGATGAACTGTACGTACAAAAGTGTTGAGCAATTATCAAAAGCAATATCTATAGGTAGTGTTACTTTCCTTTGCTTTCAATACAAGAAAGCCTGGCCTATAAATTGAGACACTCTCCATGACTAAGGCAACGAAAGAAATCAAGCTTTTTGCTTTCTGCTTTCTGCTTTATATATTATTGCCTCCACCCTTGTAATCCTCTACTCTTTTAAAGTTAGTGAGTGCATATTATAAATTATTTGCGTGAAAGTCTGCACACTGCAAACTGGTATAAGGGTCTTTTGGTCACATTGCAGAGAAGAAGAAGAAGAAGAAGAGGAGGAAGATGAAGAAGAAATAGAAGAAGAAGAAGCAGAAGAAGAAGAAGGAGAAGAAGAAGAAGTAGAAGAAGAAGAAGATGAAGAAGAAGATTAAGAAGATGAAGAAGGAGATTAAGGAGAAAAATAAGTAGAAGAAAGAGGAAGAAGTAGAAGAACAAGAAAGAAGAAGACGAAGAAGAAGAAGATGAAGAAGAAAGAAAAGGTGTAGGATGACGAAGAAGAAGAAGAAGAACAAGAATAAGGAGTAAGAAAAGAAAAAACAAGTGGAGGAAGGAGAAGATGAAGTAGAGGAAGAGGAAGAAAAAGAAGAAAAAGCAGAAGAGGTAGAAGAAGAAGAAGAAGACGAAGATAGACAAAAAGAAGTAGTAGTAGTAGTAGTAAAAGAAGAGGAAGAAGATTTAGAAGAAGAAGAAAGAGGTAGAAGAATAAGAAAGAAGAAGAAGAAGAAGAAGAAGAAGAAGAAGATGAAGAAGAATCATGAGAAGAAGAAGAAGAACAGGGAGATGAAAGGAGAAGAAGTACAAGAAGAAGAAGTAAAAGTAGAAGAAGTTGAAGAAGAAGAAGATGAAGAAGAAGAAGAATAAGTTAAAGAAGAATAAAGAGAAGAAGAAAAAGAAGAGGTGGTGGAAGAAGAAGAGGAAGTACAAGAAGAAGATGAAGTAGATGAAGAGGAAGTGGAAGAAGAAGAAGAAGAAGAAGAAAAAGAAGAAGAAGAAGATGATGATGATGAAGAAGAAGAAGAAGAGGAAGAGGAGGAAGAAAAAAAAGTAGAAGAGGAAGTAGAAGAAGAAGAAGAAGAAGAAGAAGAAGAAGTAGAAGTAGAAGTCGAAGTAGAAGAAGGCAAAGAAGAAGAAGAAAAAGAAGAAGATGAAGAAGAAGAAGAAGAAGATGATGATGGTGATGAAGGAGAAGTAGAAGATGAAGAAGAAGAAGTAGAAGAAGATGTAGAAAATGAAGAAGAAGAAAATGAAGAAGGAAGAAGAAGAAGAAGAAGAAGAAGAAGAAGAAGAAGGAAGAAGAACAATAAGAAGTAGAAAAAAAGGAAGGAGAATAAGAAAGAAGGAGAATAAGTAAAAGAAAAAGAAGTGGAAAAAATAGGAGAAAAAAAGTAGTAGTTGTAGAGCTTGAAGTACAAGAAGAACTAGTAGAAGAAAAAGAAGAAGAAGAAGAAGAAGAAGACGAAGGCGAAGAAGAAGAAGTACAAGTAGAAGAAGAAGAAGAAGAAGAAGAAGAAGAAGAAGTGGAAGAAGAAGAAGAAGAAGAAGAAGAAGAAGATGTTGGTCATGATGAAGAAGAAGAAGAAGGAGAAGGAAGAAGAAGAATAATAAGAATTAGAAGAAAAAGAAGTAGAAGAAAAGGAATTGTAAGAAATAGAAGAAGAAGAAGAAGAAGAAGAAGAAAAAGTAGTAGTAGTAGAAGAAGTAGAAGAAGAAGAAGAAGAGGAAGTAGAAGAACAAATAAGATGAAGCTGAGGAAAAAGAAGAAGATAAAGAAGATGAAGAAGAAGAAGGAGAAGAAGAAAAAGAAGAATAAGAAAGAAGAAGAAGATGCAGATGAAGAAGAAGAAGAAGAAGAAAAGTAGTGGTAGAAGAAGTAGAAGAAGAAGAAGGAAAAGATGAAGTTGTAGAAGAACAAGAAGAAGAAGAAGTGGAAGAAGAAAAAGAAGAAGTAGAAGAATAAGAAAGAAGAAGTGGAAGAAGAAGAAGAAGACAAAGAAGAAGAAGATAAAGAAGAATAAGAAAAGAATAATAAGAAGAAGAAGTAGAAGAAGGAGAAGAACAAGAAGAATAAAGAAGAAGAAGAAGAAGAAGTAGTAGTAGTAGAAGAAGAAGAAGAAAGGAGAAGAAGAATTAGAAGAAGAAGAAATAGAAGAAGTAGAAGAAGAAGAAGAAGAAGAAGAAGAAGAAATAGTAGAAGAAGAAGTAAAACAACAAGAAGAGGAAGAGGAGGAGGAAGAAGAAGAAGGGCAAGAAGAAGATTAAGTAAATGAAGGAGAAGAAGAAGAAACTGAAGAAGAAGAAGAAGAAGAGGAAGAGAAAGAAGAAGAAGAAGATTAAGAAGAAGAAGAGGATGAAGAAGAAGAAGAAGAAGAAGAAGAAGAAGAAGAGGAAGAAGAAGAAGTAGAAGATGAGAAGAAAAAAGAAGAATAAGAAGATTTTGAAGAAGAAGAAGAAGAAAGAAGAAGAAGATGGAGAAGATGAAAGAAGAAGAAATAGAAGAAAAAGATGTTGTAGAAGTAGAAGAAGTAGAAGGAGAAGAAGAAGAAGAAGATGAAGAAAAAGTAGTTGTAGAAGAAGAAAAAGAAGAAGAAGGAGAAAAAGAAGAAGAAGAAGTGGTGGTGGAGGAGGAGGAATAAGAAGAAGAAGAAGTAGAAGAAGTAGAAAAAGAAGAAGAAAAAGTAGAAGAAAAAGAAGAAGATTAATGAGAAGAAGAAGAATAAGAAGAAGATGAAGAGGTGGAAGAAGATGAAAAACTACAAGAAGAAGAAGTTGTACAAGAATATGAACAAGAAGAAGTTGAGGAAGAGGAAGAGGAAGAAGAATAAGAAGAAGAAGAAGAAGGAGAAGAAGATGAAAAATAAAAAGAAGAGGAGGAAGAAGAAGAAGAAGAATAAGAATAAGAAGAAGAAGAAGAAGAATAGGAAGAAATAGGAGGACGAGAAATAAAAGAATAGGAAGAAGAAGAAGAAGAATTAGAAGAGTAAGAAGGAGAAGAAAAAGCAGCAGAGGAAGAAGTAGAAGAAGAAGAAGAAGTAGGAGAAGAAGAAGATGAAGAAGAAGAAGTAGAAGTAGAAGAAGAAGAAGAAGAAGAAGAAGAAGAAGGAGAAGAAGAAAGGAGAAGAAGCAGAAGAAGAAAAAGAAGAATTAGAAGAAGAAGAAGGAGAAGAAAGGAGAAGAAGTAGCAAAAGAAGAAGAAAAAGAAGTAGAAGAAGAAGAAGAAGAAGAAGAGGAGGAGGAGGAGGAGGAGGAAGACAAAGAAGAGCAAGAAGAAGATTAAGTAGATGAAGGAGAAGAGGAAGTAGAAGAAGAAAAAGAAGAACAAGAAGAAGTTGAAGAAGAAGAAGCTGAAGAGGAAGAAGAAGATGAGGTAGAGGAAGAAGAAGAAGAAGATTAAGAAGGAAAAGAGGAAGAAAAGAAGAAGGAGAAGAAGAAGAAGAAGAAGGAGAAGAAGAAGTAGAAGAAAGAGAAGAAGAAGAAGAATAAGAAGATGTTGAGGAAGAAGAAGAAGAACGGACAACAATGAGAAGCACAAGAAGAAGAAGAATAAGAACA
>JAIUJO010001497.1:107500-115000 GCA_023846275.1 Vanilla planifolia | reverse complement strand
GAAGTCAAAGAGGAAGAAGTAGAAGAAGAAGAAGAAAAAGAAGAAAAAGTAGAATTAGAAAAGAAAAATCAAGAAGAAGTAGTAGTAGTAGGAGAAGAAGAAGATGATGATGATGATGATGATGAAGAAGATGAAGAAGGAGAAGAAGAAGAAAGGAACAACAAGTATAAAAGAAGAAGTAGAAGAAGAGGAAGTAGAAGAAGAAGAAGAATAAAGAAGAATAAGAAGAAGTAGTAGTAGAAGAAGAAGAAAGAAGAAGAAGTAGTAATAGAAGAAGAAGTATAAGAAGAAGGAGAAGCAGAAGAAGAAGAAGATGAAGAAGAAGAAGAAGAAGAAGAAGAAGAATAAGAAGAAAAAGATGATGAAGAAGAAGAAGAAGTAGAATAGGAAGAAGAAGAACAAGGGAAGAGGAAGAAGAAGAGGAAGAAGAAGAAGAAGAATAAGAAGAAGAAGAGGAAGAATAAGAAGAAGAAGAAGAAGAAGAAGAAGAGGAAGAAGAATATAAAAGAGGAAGAAGAAGAAGAAGAAGAAGAAGAAGAAGTAGGAGAAGAAGTAGAAGAAGAAGAAGAAGAAGAAGAAGAAGAAGTAGTGGAAGAGGAAGAAGCAGAAGAACAACAAGAAGAAGAAGAAGAAGAAGTGGAAGAAGAAGTAGAAGAAGAAGAAGAAGAAAAAGATGAAGAAGAAGATGATCATGATGATGATGATGAAGATGAAGAAGAAGAAGAGGAAGAAGAAGAAGTAGAAGAAGAAGAAGAAGAATGGCGAAGATGAAGAAGAAGAAGTAGTAGTAGGAGAAGAAGTAGTCGTAGAAGAAGAAGAAGAAAAAGAAGAAGAAAGTACTAGTAGAAGAAGAAGAATGATGTAGAAGAATAAGAAGAAGAAGAAGAAGAAATAGAAAAATAAGTAGTATAAGAAGATGAAGAAGAAGAAGAAGAAGAGGAGGTGGAGGAAGAAGAAATGGAAGAAGAAGAAGAAGAAGACGAAGAAGAATAAGAAAAGGTGAAGAAGAATAAGAAGAAGAATAAAAAGAAGAAGGAGAAGACGAGAAGAAGAGGATGAAGAAGAAGAAGAAGAAAAAGAAGTAGAACAAGAAGAAAGAAAAAGAAGAAGAAGTAGTAGAGGAAGGTGAAGAAGAAAGAAGAAGAAGTAGATGAAGTAGAAGAAGAAGAAGAAGAAGAAGAAGAAAAAGTAGTTGTACAGTAGTAGTAGTAGAAGAAGAAGCATAATAAGAAATAGTATTAGTAACAGTAGAAGAACAAGTAGAAGAAGAAGGCATAGAAGAAAATGAAGGAGATGGAGAAGAAAATGAAGAAGGAGAAGATGTTGATAGTGAACAAGATAAAGAAGAAAAGAAGAAAAGAGGAAGAGAAAGTTGAAGAGGAAGAAGAGGAAGAAGAGGAACAATAAGAATAAGATGAAGAAGAAGAAGAAGAAGAAGATGAACAAGGAGAAGAAGAAGAAAAAGAAGAAGAACAAGAACAAGAAGAAGAAGAGGAGGAAGATAAAGAAGAAGAAGAAGGAGGAGAAGAAGGGGAATAAGAAGAAGAAGACAAAGGAGATGTTGAAGAAGAAGAGGAAGAAGAAGAAGAAGAAGAGGAAGGAGAAGATGAAGAGTTTGAAGAAAAAAAGAAGAAAGAAGAAGAAGAAGAACAACAATAAGAAGAAGAAGAGTAAGAAGAAGAAGAAGAAGAAGAAGAAGGGGAAAAAGAAGTAAAAGAAGAAGTAGATGAAGAAGAAGAAGAAGAGCAAGAAGAAGAAGAAGAACAATCAAGAAGAAGAAGAAGAGGAGGAGGAAGAAGAGAAGAAGAAGAAGAAGAAGAAGAAGAAGAAGAAGTGGAAGAGGAAGAAGAAGAAGAAGCAGAAGACTAAGAAGAAGAAGTAGAAGAGGAATTGGAAGAAGATGAAGAATTAGAAGAAGAGGAAGAAGAATTGGAAGAAGAAGATGATGAAGAACAAATGGAAGAAGAAGAAGGGGAAGAAGAAGAAAAGTATAAGAAGAAGGAGAAGATGAAGAAGAAAAAGAAGAGAAGGAGGAAAAAGAAGAGGAAGCACAAGAAGTAGATGAAGAAGAGGAAGAAGAAGAAGAAGAAGAAGAAGAAGTGGAGAAGGAAGAAGAAGAAGAAGAAGAAGAAGAAGTAAAAGTAGAAGAAGAAGAAGAAGAAGAAGAAGAAGAAGTAGAAGTAGAACAAGAAGATGAAGAAGCAGAAGCAGAAGATGAAGAAGAAGAAGAAGAAGAAGAAGAAGAAGAAGAAGGCGAAGAGGAAGAAGAAGAAGAAGAAGAAGATGAAGAAGAAGAAAATGAAGAAGGAAGAAGAAGAAGAAGAAGAAGATGGAAGAAGAATAATAAGAAGTAGAAAAAGAGGAAGAAGAAGAAAAAAGAAGGAGAAGAAGTAGAAGAAAAAGAAGTGGAAGATGTAGAAGTAGAAGAAGAACAAGAACAAGAAGTAGTAGTAGAGGATGAAGTACAAGAAGAACAAGTAGAAGAAGAAGAAGAAGAAGAAGATGATGAAGAAGAAAAAGTAGTAGAAGAAGAAGAAGTAGAAGTAGAGGAAGAAGAAGAAGAAGAAGAAGAAGAAGATGAAGATGATGAAGAAGAAGAAGAAGATGATGATGATGATGATTATGATGACGAAGAAGGATGAAGAAGAAGAAGATGATGATGATGAAAGAAGAAGAATAATAAGAAGTAGAAGAAGATGAAGAAGAAGAAGAATGGAAAAGAAGTAGAAGAAAAAGAAGTTGAAGAACTAGAAGAAGAAGAAAAAAAGTAGTAGTAGAAGAAGAAGTAGTAGAAGAAGAAGAAGAAGAGGAAAAAGAAGAACAAATAAGATGAAGAAGAAGAAAAAGAAGAAGCAAGAAAATATGAAGAAGAAGGAAAAGAAGAAAAACAAGAAGTAGAAGAATAAGAAAGAAGAAGAAGTAGATGATGTAGAAGAAGAAGTAGAAGAAGTACAAAAAGCAGTGGTAGAAGATGTAGTAGAAGAGAAAAAGAAGAAGGAAAAGATGAAGTAGTAGTAGTAGAAGAAGAAGAAGAAAAAGAAGAAGTAGAAGAATAAGAAAGAAGAAGTAGAAGGAGAAGAAGAAGAAGACGAAGAAGAAGAAAAAGTAGAATAAGAAGAAGAAGAAGAAGAAGAAGAAGACGATGAAGAAGAAGAAGTAGAAGGAGTAGAAGAAGAAGAAGAAAGAATAAGAAGAAGAAGAAGAAGAAGAAGAAGATGTACTTGTAGAAGAAGAAGAAGGAGAAGAAAGGAGAAGAAGAAGTAGTTGAAGAAGAAGAAGAATAAGTAGAAGTGAAGAACAAGAAGAAGAAGAAGAAGAAGAAGAAGAAAAAGGCAAAGAAGAAGAAGAAGAAGAAGAAAAAGAAGAAGAATAAAAAGAAGACAAAGAAGAAGAAGAAGAAGAAGAAGAAGAAGAAGAAGAAAAAGAGGAAGAAGAAGAGGACAAAGAAGAAAAAAGTAGAGGAAGAAGTAGAAGAAAAAGAAGAAGAAGAAGAAGAAGGAGAAGAAGGAGAAGAAGAAGAAAAATAATTATAAGAAGAAGGAGATGAAAGCGAAGAAGAAGAAGAAGTGGAAGAAAAGGAAGTAGAAGTAGCAGTAGTAGAAGAAGAAGAAGAAGAAGAAGAAGAAGAAGAAGAGGAGGAAAAATAAGAAGAAGAAGAATTAGAAGAGGAAGAAGAAGAAGAAGAAGAAGAAAAATAAGAAGTTGAAGAAGAAGAAGAAGAAGAAGAAACATAAGAAGAAGAAGTTGATGAAGAAGAAGCAGAAGATGATGAAGGAGAGGAAGAACAATGAGAAAAATAAGAAGAAGAAGAATTAGAAAATATTGAAGAAAAAGTAGAAGAAGAAGAAAAAGAAGAAGAAGAACAGGAAGAATTAGTAGTAGTAGAATAAGAAGGAGAAGAAGAAGAAGAAGAAGATGTAGAAGAATAAAAAGAAGACGATGAAGAAGAAGAGGAAGAAGAAGACAAAGAAGAATAGGAAGAAGAAGAAGAAGAAGAAGAAGAAGAAGAAGAATAAGAAGAACAAGAGGACAAAGAAGAGGAAGATGAAGAAGAAGAAGAAGAAGGAGAAGTAGAATTAGAATGAAGAAGGACAAGAAGAAGAAGAAGAAGAAGACGAAGTAGAAGAAGAAGAAAAAGAAGGAGAACCAAAAGAAAAGTAAGAAGAAGATGAAGAAGAGGAAGAAGATGAAGAAGAAGAAGAAGAAAAGAAGAGAAAGAAGAAGAAAGAAGAAGAAGAAGAAGTAGTAGAAGAACGAGAAGAAGAAAGAAGAAGTAGAAGAAGAATAAGAAGAAGAAGAAGAAGAAGAAGTAGTTGTAGTAGTAGTAGTAGAAGAAGAAGAAGCATAATAAGAAATAGTAGACGTGATAGGGAAGCAGAAGTAGAAGAAGAAGAAGACAGACAAAAAAGAAGGAGATGGAGAAGAAAATGAAGAAGAAGAAGAAGTAGAAGAAGTTGATAGTGAACAAGATAAAGAAGAAAAGAAGAAGAGAAAGAAGAACAATTAGAAGTTGAAGAAGAAGAAGAAGAAGAAGTAGTAGTAGTAGTAGAAGAAGAAGAAGAAGAAGAAGAAGAAAAGGAAGAAGAAGAAGAATAAGAAGAAGAAGAAGAACAGGAAGAAGAAGAAGAAGAAGATGAAGGAAAAGAAGGGGAATAAGGAGAAAAAGATAAAAGAGAAGTTGAAGAACAAAAGGAGGAAGAAGAAGAAGAAGAAGAAGAAGAAGAAAAAGAAGAGGTGGAGGAAGAAGAAGAGGAAGTACGAGAAGAAGATGATGTAGAAGAAGAAGTGGAAGAAGAAGAAGAAAAAGAAGAAGAAGAATAATAAGAAGAAGATGAAGAAGAAGAAGAAGAAGAGGAGGTAGAGGAGGAGGAAGAAGAAGAAGAAGAAGAAGAAGTAGAATAGAAGAAGAAGAAGAAGAAGAAAAAGAAGAAGAAGAAGAGGAAGAAGAAGAAGAAGAAGAAGTAGAAGTAGAAGAAGAAGACAAAGAAGAAGAAGAAGAAGAAGAAGAAGGAGAAGAAGATAATGTTGAAGAAGAAGAAGAAGAAGATGATGATAATGTTGAAGAAGACAAAGAAGAAGAAAATGAAAAAGGAAGAAGAAGAAGAAGAAGAAGAAGAAAAAGATGGAAGAGGAAGAATAAGAAGTAGAAAAAGAGGAAGGAGAAGAAGAAAGAAGGAGAAGTAGAAGAAAAAGAAGTGGAAGAAGAAGAAGAAGAAGAAGGAGAAGAAGAAGAAGAAGTAATAGAGGATGAAGTACAAGAAGAACAAGTAGAAGAAAAAGAGGAGGAAGAAGAAGAAGACAAAGAAGAAGAAGAAGAAGAAGCAGAAGTAGAAGTAGAAAAAGAAGAAGAAGAAGAAGAAGAAGATTAAGTAGTAGTAGAAGAAGAAGAAGAAGAAGAAGAAGAAGAAGATTAAGTAGTAGTAGAAGAAGAAGAAGAAGAAGCAGAAGAAGATGTGATGATGACGAAGAAGGAAGAAGAAGAAGAAGAAGAAGATGAAAGGAGAAGAATAATAAGAAGTAAAAGAAGATGAAGAAGAATGAAAAGGAAGAAGTTAAAGAAAAAGAAGTTGATGAACTAGAAGAAGAATAATACGAAGAAGAAGAAGAAAAAGAAAAAGTAGTAGTAGAAGTAGAAGAAGAAAAAGTAGAGCAAGAAGAAGAACAAATTAGATGAAAAAGAAGAAAAAGAAGAAGTAGGAGAAGATGAAGAAGAAGAAGGAACAGAAGAAAAAGAAGATGTTGAAGAATAAGAAAGAAGAAGGAGAAGAAGCAGACAAAGTAGAAGAAGAAGAAGAAGAAAAAGTAGTGGTAGAAGGAGATGAAGAAGAAGAAGGAGAAGAAGGTGATGACGATGATGACAAAGAAGGAAGAAGAAGAAGAAGAAGAAGAAGATGAAAGAAGAAGAATAATAAGAAGTAGCAGAAGATGAAGAAGAAGAATGGAAAAGAAGTAGAAGAAAAAGAAGTTGAAGAACTCGAAGAAGAACACAAAGAAGAAAAAAAGTAGTAGTAGAAGAAGAAGTAGAAGAAGAAGAAGAAAATGAAGAATGAGAACTAGAGGTAGGAGGAGAAAGATAAAGAGAACGAGATAGAGATGTAGAAGGAGAATGACAACGAGAAGGAGAAGGAGAAGGAAAAGAAGGAGAAGAAGATGAAGATGAGGAAGAAGAAGAAGAAAAAGAAAAAGAATACGAAATAGAGAAGAGGAAGAAGAACAAGAATAAGAAGAAGAAAAAGAAGAAGAAAAAGTAAAAGAAAAAGTAGAGAAGAAAAGGAAAAAAAAGAACAAAAAAGAAGAAGGAAAAAAAGGAGAAGATTGGGAAGAAGAAGAAGAGGAAGGCAAAGAAGAAGAAGAAGAAATTGGAGAAGAAGAAGAAGAAGCAGAAGAAGAAAAGAAGAAGAAGAAGCAGAAGTAGAAGAAGAAGAAGAAGAGGAATAGTAAGAAGAAGAACAAAAAAGATAAGAGGAAGATGTGGAAGAAGAGGAACAAGAAGAAGTAGAAGAAGAGGAAGAAGAAGAAGAAGAAGAAGAATGAGAAGAGAAAGAAGAAGAAGATGATGAAGAGGAACTTGAGATTGATTAAGGATTAGAAATTAAGGTTTAGGGAGAAGAAGAACAAGAAGAAGAATAATAAGAAGGAGAAGTTGAAGATGAAGAAGAAGAGGAAGAAGAAGAAGAAGAGAAAGAGGGAGAAGAACAATCAGTAGAAGAAGAAAAAGAAGATGAAGAAGAATAAGAAGAGGAATAAGAAGAAGAAGAAGAAGAGGAAGAAGAAGAATGAGAGGGAGAAGAAGAGGAAGAAGAAGAGGAAGAGGAAAAAGAAAAAGAAGATGAGGAAGAAGAAGATGAAGATGAGGAAGAAGAAGGGGAAGAAGAAGAAGATGGGGAAGAAATATGGATTAGCGATTAGGGATTTGGGGTTATGGAATAGGGATTAGGTGTTAAAGATTAAGGATTATAGATTTGGGATTAAGGATGTGAGATTAGAGATTACGAAATAGCAATTAAGGATTAGGGTTTGAAGATTGAGGATAAGGGATTAAAGAGTAGGATTTTAGGAATAGGTAATAAGGATTAAGGACTAAAGATTAGGGAATAGGGATTAATGATTAGAGATGATGAATTATTGATTATGGATTAAGGAATTAATTACTAAGGATTGTAGGTTAGGCATTAAGGATTAGGAATTACAAATTTGGTAATTGAGATTAGAGATTAAGAATTAGAGATTAGTGAATAGGGATTTTGGATTTAGGATTAAGAATTAGAGATAAGAATTAGGGACAAGAAATTAAGTGATTATAATTAGGATTAAAGATTAAAGATTATAGATTAAGGATTAATGATGGATTAGCGATTAGAGTTTGAGGATTAGAGAAAAGGGATTAGGAAGGGATCGTTTCGGCGTTATAGATCAGGGATTAGGAAATAAAGATTATTGATTACGAAGAAGAATTAGAAGAAGAAGAAGAAGAGGAGGAAGAAGAAGGCAAAGAAGAAG
>JAIUJO010001497.1:77500-105000 GCA_023846275.1 Vanilla planifolia | reverse complement strand
GAAGAGGAGGAGGAAGAGAAAGAGGAAGAATATGAAGAAGAAGAAGAAAAAGTAGAAGAAGAAGAAGATGAAAATAAAGAGGAATAAGAAAAAGAACAAGAAGAAGAACGAAAAGAAGAATAAAAAAATGAAGAGGAAGAAGGAGAAGAAAAAAAGAGAACAATAAGAAGGAGAAGAAAAAAAGAGATCAATAAGAAGAAGAAGAAGAAGAAGAAGAAAAGTAGAAGAAGAAGAAGAAGTTGGAGAAGAGGAAGAAGAGGAAGGAAAAGTAGAAGAAGAGGGAGAAGAAGAAGAAGAATGAGAAGAGAAAGAGGAGGAGGAAGAAGAAGTGAAAGAAAAAGAAGTAGTAGAACAAGAAGATAAGGAAGAAGAAGAAGAAAAGGAAGGAGAAGAAGAAGAAGAAGAAGGATTAGAGGAAGAAGGAAAGAGGAAAAGTAGTAGAAGAAGAAGAAAAGGGGGAGGAGGAAGAAGTAGAAGAACAATAAAAGAATAATAAGAAAGAGAAGAAGAGGAACAAGAAAAAGTTGAAGAAGAAGAAGAATAAGAGGAAGATGAGGAAGACGATGAAGATGAAAATGAAGAAGATGAGGAAGAAGGAGAAGAAGAAGTGGAAGAAGAAGAAGAAGAAGAAGTGGAAGAAGAAGAGGAAGAAGAGGAAAAAGTAGAAGAAGAGGAAGAAGAAGAAATGATTAAAAAGCAAGAAGAAACGTAGGAATAAGAAGAAAAAGAGGAAGAATAGGAAGAAAAAGAAGAAGAAACGGAGATGAAGGAGAAAAAGAAGAAGGAAAAGAAGAACAAGAGGAAGAAGTAGAAGAAGAAGAAATAGAAGAAGAAGAAGAAGAAGAAGAAGAAGAGGAAGCAGAAAAAGTAAAAAAAAAGAAGGGGAAGAAGAAGAAGGGGAAGAAGAAGAAGAAGAAGAGAAAGTAGAGACAAATTTAGGATTAGTGATTTAGGATTAAAGATTAGAGATTAGTGATTAAGGATTCGAGATTCATGATGAGAGATTAGAGATTAGGGATTAGGATCACTGATTAAGCGATTTTAATTAGGATTATGGACTTGGGATTAGGGACTAAAAAGGGAGGGATTAGGAAGTTGGGAGTACATATTATGGATTAGGGAGGGAGGGATTTGATATTAGGCATTAAGGATCAGAGATTAGGGAGTTGGGATTATGGTTTAGTAATTAGAGATTAGGGTTTAGGGATTAAGGATTACAAATTAAGAAGTAAGGATTAGAGAATAAGTGATAAGGACGAGGGATTAAAGATTAGGGATGAAGAGATTAGGGACTAAGGATTAAGTATTAGGGATGAAGAGATTAATGATTAAGGATTATGGATTAACGATTAAGAGATTAATTATTGAAGATTAAGGATTTAGCATTAGGGATTTTGGATTAGGAAAAAGGAATTAAGAATTAAAGTTTATGGATTAGAGATTAGAGATTAGGGATTTCAAAAGTCAGATTAGGTATAAGAGATTATTCATTAGAGATTAAGGTATTATGATTGGGATTTAGGATTAAGGATTATTGAGACGTAGAAGAAGCAGTAAAAGAAGAGGAAGGAGAAGGAGAAAGAGAAGAAGAAAGAGAAGGAGAAGAAGAAGAAGAAGAAGAAGAAGAAATAAAAGATGAAGAAGAAGGAGAAGAAGAAGAAGAAGAAAAGAAGAAGAAAAAGAAGATGAACAACAAAAGAAGAAGTAGAAGAAGAAAAAGAATAACAAGAGAAAGAAGAAGAAAGAGAAGAAGAGGAAGAAGAAGAAGAAGAGGAAGAAGAAGAAGAAGAAGAAGAAGAAGAAGAGGAAGAACAAGAACAACAACAAGAAGAAGATGAAGAGGATGAAGAAGAAGATGATGAGGAAGAAGAAGGGGATGAAGTAGAAGAAGAAGAAGAGAAAGAAGAAGTGGAAGAAGGAGAAGAAGAAATGGAAGAAGAGATGGATTAGGGGTTAAAGATTAGAGATAAGCTATTAAGGATTAAGGATTAAGGATTAGGGATTTAGGATTGGGGATTAGGGATTAGGAATTCACAATTATGGATTAGGGTTTAAGGATTATGGATAGAGGATTAAGGAGTAGGGATTAATGAATAAGTAATATGGATTAAGGATTAAAGATTAGAGATTAGGGATTAAGGATTAAGGATTAAGGGATTAATTATTAAGGATTAGGTATTAAAGATTATGGATTAAGGGAGAAATTTCTAAGGATTATTGATTAAGCATTAAGGATTAGGGATTACAGATTAGGAAATTGAGATTAGGAATTAAGGATTAGATATTAGTTATCAAGGATTCGAGATTCAGGATTAGGGATTAGGGACTAATGATTACGCAATTATAATTAGGATTATCGATTGTAGATTAGGGAGTAAAGATTAGGGATTAATATTATGGATTAGAGATTATGGATTATAGAATAAGGATTATGGATTAGGGATTATGTATTAGAGATTAGGGTTTAGGGATTAGAGATTAGGAGTTAAGTATTAGGAATTATGGATTAAGGGTTGGTTAGGGATTAGGGACGGATCGATTAAGCACTAGATATTAAGGATTAGAGATTAGAGATTTGGGAGGAACGAATTAAGGAGTAAAGAATAGGGAATAAGGATTAAGGATTATGAAGAAGAAAAGAAGAAGAAGAAAGTATAGAAGAAGAAGAACAACAACAAGGAGAAGAAGAAGGAGAAGTAGTAGGACAAGGAGAAGGAAGACAAGAAGGAGAACGAGAAGGAGATGCAAAAGGAAAATGAGAAGATGGAGATGTAGAATGAGAAGGTGAAGGAGTAGGAGAAGCAGAAGTAAAAGGAGAAGGACAAAGATAAGGAGAAGGAGAAGGAGAAGAGGAAGGAGAACGAGGATGACAAGAAGAAGAAGAATAAGAAGAAGAAGTAGAAGAAGAAAAAAAAGAGGAAAAAATGAGGAGGAAGAAGAAGAAGAAATAGAAGAAGAAGAATAAGAAAAACTAGAAGAACAAGAAGAAAAATAAGAAGAAGAAGAAGAAGATGAATAACAAGAAAAGAAGAATGAGAAAAAGAAGAAGAAGAAAGTGATGAAGAAGAAGAGGAAGTAGAAGAAGAAGAAGAAAAAGAAAAAGAAGAAGAAGAAGAAAAGAAGAAGAGGAAGATGAAGAAGAAAAAGAACAGGAAGAAGACGAGGAAGAAGAAAATGATGATGAAGAAGAAGATGAGGAAGAAGAAGAAGAAGAAGAAAAGGAAGAGCAGGAAGAAGTGGATGAAGAAGAAGAAGAAGATGTGGAAGAAGAAGAAGAAGAGGAAGAAGAAGAAAAGGAAGAAGAAGATAAGATAGAGGAAGAAAAGATGGATTAAGGATTAGCAATTATGGGTTAAGGATTAGAGAGATGAAGAAGAAGAATAACAAGAAGTAGAAGAAGAAGTGGAAGAGGAAAAAGAAGAAGAAAAAGAAGTGGAAGAAGAAGAGGAAGAAGAAGAAGAAGAAGAAGAAGGAGATGAGGAAGAAGAAGAAAAAGAGGAAGAGGAAGAAGAAGAAGAGGAGGAAGAAGAAAAGGAAGAGGAAGAAGAGATGGATTAGGGATTAGCAATTATGGGTTAAGGATTAGAGAGATGAAGAAGAAGAATAACAAGAAGTAGAAGAAGAAGTGGAAGAGGAAAAAGAAGAAGAAAAAGAAGTGGAAGAAGAAGAGAAAGAAGAAGAAGAAGAAGAAGAAGAAGAAGGAGATAAGGAAGAAGAAGAATAAGAGGAAGAGGAAGAAGAAGAAGAGGAGGAAGAAGAAGAGGAAGAGGAAGAAGAGACGGATTAGGGAATAGGGATTAGTGATTATGGGTTAAGGGTTAGAGAGATGAAGAAGAAGAAGAATAAGAAGTAGAAGAAGTTGAAGAAGAAAAAGAAGAAGAAAAAGAGGAAGAAGAAGAAGATAAAGAAGAAGAAGAAGAGGGAGTAGAAGAAGAAGAAGAAGAAGGAGAAGAAGAAGAAGAAGAAGAGGAAAAAGAAAAAGAAGTAGAAGAAGAAGAAGTAGAATAAGAAGAAGTAGAAGAATAAAAAGAAGGAGAAGAGGAAAAAGAGAAAGAAGTAGAAGAAAAGATAAAGAAGAAGAAGCAGGAGAGGAAGAAGAAGTATAGAAGAAGAAGATGAAGAAGAATAACAAGAGGAAAAAGAAGAAGTTGAAGAAGAAGAAGAACAAAAGGAAGAAGAAGAAGAAGAAGAAGAAGAAGAAGAGGAAGATGATGGAGATGAAGAAGTGGATGAAGAGGAAGTAGAAGAAGAACAATAAGAAGAAGAGGAAGTTGAGGATGAAGAAGAAGAAGAAAAAGAAGAAGAAGAAAAATAAGAAGAAGATGAGAAAGAAGAAGATGAGAACGAAGAAGAAGAAGAAGAGGAAGAAGAACAGAAAAACATGAAGAAGAAGGGGAAGAAAAGATGTATAAGGGATTAAGGGTTAAGGATTAGGTGTTAGGTATTAAGAATTAGGTATTAAGAATTAGGTATTAAGGATTAAGGATTTGGGATTGGAGATTATGGATTAGTCATTAAGGATTAAGATTTAGAGATTAAGGATAAGGAATTAAAGAGTAAGGATTATGGAATAAGTATTAGGGATTGTGGATTAAGGATTAGGGATTTAAGATTATAGATTATGGGATTAATTACTTAAGATTGTTGGTTAGGTGTTAAGGGTTAGGGATTACAAATTAGGTAATTAAGGTTAGGGATTAAGGATGAGAGATTAGTGATTAAGGATTTGAGATTAAGGATTAGGAACTAGAGATTCAGGGTTAGGGATAGGAGATTAAGTGATTATAATTAGGATTTTGGATTAAGGATTAAGGATTAAGAACTAGAGATTAAGGATTAAGGATTTGGGATTAGGGATTAAGGATTAGGGATTATTGATTATAAATTAGGGATTAAGGATTTGGGATTAAGTATTGAGGACTAGGGTTTAGGAATTAGAGATTAGGAATTAAGGATCAGAAATTATGGATTAAGGATGGATTAGTGACTAAGGTTTAGGGATTAAAGATTAAGGAATGAGGAGAGATGGATTAGGCATTATAGATTAGGGATTAAGGGATATGGATAAAGGATTACAAAGAAGAACGAGAAGAAGAAGAAGAAGAGAAATAAGAAGAAGAAGAAGAAGAAGACAATGATGGAGAAGATGAAGAAGAAAAAGAAGAAGAAAAAGAAGAAGTAGAAGAATAAGAAACAAAAGTGGAAGAAAGAATAGGAAGAAGAATAGGAGGAAAAGAAGAAGAAAAAGAGCAATAAGAAAAATAAGAATAATAAGATGAAAAAGACAAAGAAGAAGAAGAAGAAGATGAAAAAGGAGAAAATGATGAAGGAGAAGTAGAAGAAGAAGTAGTACAAGAAGAAGGAGAAGAAGAAGGCATAGAAGTAGAAGATGAAAAAGAAGAGGAAAAAGTAGAATAAGAAGAAGAAGAGGAGGAAGAAGAAGATGAAGAAGATGAACAAAAAGTAAAAGGCAAGAAGTTGAGGAAGAAGAGGAGGAAATTGGAGAAGAAGATGAAGAAGGAGAAGAAGAAATGGTAGAAGATGAAGGAGAAGGAGAAGAAGGACTACGAAAAGATGAAAAAGGAGATGGAGAATGCGAAAGAGAGGGAGGAGGAGAAGGATAAGGAGATAGAGATGTAGAAGGAGAAGGAGAAGGAGAAGTAGATGGAGAACGAGAAAAAGAAAGAGATGATGGAGAAAAAGAAGGAGGAGGAGGAAAAGAAGAAGAAGAAGAAATAAAAGAAGAAGAAAAAGAAGAACAACTAGAAGAAGAAGAAGAAAAAGAAGAAGAAGATGAAGAAGAAGAAGAAGAAGAGGAAGAACAAAAAGAATAAAAAAAGAAGAAGGAAAAAATAAAGTAGACAAAAGGGATGAAGAAGAGGAAGGCAAAGAAGAAGAAGAAGAAGAAGAAAAAAATGGAGAAGAAGAAGAAAAAGAAGAAGAATAAGAAAAGAAGAAGAAAAAGAAGAAGAAGTAGAACAAGATGTGGAAGAAGAAGAAGATGAAGATGAAGAGGAGGAAGAAGAAGAAGAACAAAAAGGATAAGAGGTAGATGTGGAAGAAGAGGAAGAAGAAGTAGTAGAAGATGAGGAAGAAGAAGAAGAAGAATAAGAGGAAGAAGAAGAAGAAGATAAAGTGGAAAAAGAGATGGATTAAGGATTTGCAATTAGTGGTTATGGATTAGGGAGAAGAAGAACAAGAAGAAGAATAAGAAGAAGAAGAAGTTGAAGGAGACGAATAAGTAGAAGAAGAGGAGGAAGAAGAAGAAGAAGAAGAAAAAGGGGGACAAGAAGAAGCAATAGTAGAAGAAGAAGAAGTCGAAGAAAAATAAGAAGAAGAGTAAGAGGAAGAAGAAGAAGAGGAAGAAGAAGAATGAGAGGAAGAGGCAGAAGAAGAAGAAGATGAAAAAGAAGAAGAAGAGGAAGACAAAGAAGAAGAAGAAGAAGAAGATGAGAAAGAAGTAGAAGAAGAGCAGGAGGAAGAAGAAGAAGGGGAAGAAAATATGGATGAGCAATTAGGGATTAGGAGTTAGGGATCTGGGATTAGGTGTTAGGGATTAGGAGTTACAGATTATGGATTAAGGATTAGGGATTAGAGATTATGGATTAGCAATTAAAGATTAGGGTTTAGAGGTTGAGGATAAAGGATTAAAGAGCTGACATTAAGAAATATGTAATAGGGATGAGGGATTAAGGATTGGGGAATAAGAATTAAGGGATTAATGGTTAGGGATTAGGGATTATGGATTAAGCGATTAGTTACTAAGGATTGTAGGTTACGTGTTAAGGATTAGGGATTTCAAATTATGCAAATAGAGATTAGGGATTAAGGATTAGAGATTATTGATTGAGGATTTTAGATTCAAGATTCAGAATTATAGATAAGGATTAGGGACAAGAGATTAAGTGATATAATTAGGATTAAAAATTAGAGATTACACATTAAAGATTAAGGATTTAGGATTAGAGATTAGGGATTAAGGGTTAGGGATTAGATTATAGATTAAGGATTAAGGATTAGAGATTAAGTATTAGGGATGAGAGTTTCGGGATTAGAGATTACGGATTTGAGATTAGAGATTAATGATTAGAAACAACGGCTTAAGGATGGATTAAGGATTAAAGTACGAGGATTATTGATTAGGGATTAGGGAATGATCGATTAGGCATCATAGATCAAGGATTAGGGAATAAGGATTAAGGATTATGAAGAAGAATGGTGTTACACCCTTGTGTTTGATGAGTCAAGCATAAATTTTTATATTTTATTTAGGCTTGATTTTAAGTAAAATTGTTAATATTTAATTAAATCAAGCCATGTATTTCACATGTCTAAAATAGTGGTCTCTAAGGACCTTGAAGCCATGGCATACTTCAAGAAAATTTGAGACATGTACTAGAATTTTCATATTTGAGTTTTTATTAATTTTCTTGAAATTGAGATGTCCAAATTTTGAGATTATGAGGCACACTAGTAGTATTAATATTTAAAAATGTTATAAAATTAATAATTATTGAATTTTAATTTTTGGGCCAAGCTTTATTGACAAAAAGTATAGACATTGGTATTTGATTTTTTATAATTATTTAGGAATTATTTTTTATAAATTTCTTTTCATAGTCATTTAGAAAACTTATAATACTATGATAATATAAAATTATTTGGGTACACTTATATTTAAAATTTTAGCACAAAAATTCTTCCAATCAACCTTAAAACAGCTTAAGTCTCGGGAGAATTCACTGTAGCACTGGGCAGGCCAACCCGTCACGCAATTAGCCCGTCCAAGTCTTTTAGAAGGAGAAGAAGAAGAAAAAGTAGAATAAGAAGAAGAAGAAGAAGAAGAAGAAGAAGAAGACGAAGAAGAAGAAGAAGTAGAAGGAGTAGAAGAAGAAGAAGAAAGAATAAGAAGAATAAGAAGAATAAGAAGAAGAAGAAGAAGAAGATGTACTAGTAGAAGAAGAAGAAGGAGAAGAAAGGAGAAGAAGAAGTAGTTGAAGAAGAAGAAGAAGAAGAAGAAGAAGAAGAAGAAAAAGGCAAAGAAGAAGAAGAAGAAGAAGAAGAAGAATAAAAAGAAGACAAAGAAGAAGAAGAAGAAGAAGAAGAAGAAAAAGAGGAAGAAGAAGAGGACAAAGAAGAAAAAAGTAGAGGAAGAAGTAGAAGAAGGAGAAGAAGAAGAAAAATAATTATAAGAAGAAGGAGATGAAAGCAAAGAAGAAGAAGAAGTGGAAGAAAAGGAAGTAAAAGTAGTAGTAGTAGAAAAAGAAGAAGAAGAAGAAGAAGAAGAGGAAAAATAAGAAGAAGAAGAATTAGAAGAGGAAGAAGAAGAAGAAGAAGAAGAAAAATAAGAAGTTGAAGAAGAAGAAGAAGAAGAAGAAGAAACACAAGAAGAAGAAGTTGATGAAGAAGAAGCAGAAGATGATGAAGGAGAGGAAGAACAATGAGAAAAATAAGAAGAAGAATAATTAGAAGATATTGAAGAAAAAGTAGATGAAGAAGAAAAAGAAGAAGAAGAACAAGAAGAATTAGTAGTAGTAGAATAAGAAGGAGAAGAAGAAGAAGAAGAAGATGTAGAAGAATAAAAAGAACACGATGAAGAAGAAGAGGAAGAAAAATAGAAAGAGGAAGAAGAAGACAAAGAAGAAGAGGAAGAAGAAGAAGAAGAAGACGAAGAAGAATAAGAACAAGAGGACAAAGAAGAGGAAGATGAAGAAGAAGAAGAAGAAGAAGAAGGAGAAGTAGAATTAGAATGAAGAAGGAGAAGAATAAGAAGAAGAAGAAGACGAAGTAGAAGAAGAAGAAAAAGAAGGAGAACCAAAAGAAAAGGAAGAAGAAGATGAAGAAGAGGAAGAAAATGAAGAAGAAGAAGAAGAAAAGAAGAGGAAGAAGATGAAAGAAGAAGAAGAAGAAGTAGTAGTAGAAGAACGAGAAGAAGAAAGAAGAAGAAGTAGAAGAAGAATAAGAAGAAGAAGAAAAAGAAGAAGTAATTGTAGTAGTAGTAGTAGAAGAAGAAGAAGCATAATAAGAAATAATAGACGTAATAAGGAAGAAGAAGTAGAAGAAGAAGAAGACAGACAAAAAAGAAGGAGATGGAGAAGAAAATGAAGAAGAAGAAGAAGTTGAAGAAGTTGATAGTGAACAAGATAAAGAAGAAAAGAAGAAGAGAAAGATGAAGAGGAAGAAGAAGAGGAAGAAGAACAATAAGAAGAAGTTGAAGAAGAAGAAGAAGAAGAAGTAGTAGTAGTAGTAGAAGAAGAAGAAGAAGAAGAAGAAGAAGAAAAGGAAGAAGATGAAGAATAAGAAGAAGAAGAAGAACAGGAAGAAGAAGAAGAAGAAGATGAAGGAAAAGAAGGGGAATAAGGAGAAGAAGATAAAAGAGAAGTTGAAGAACAAAAGGAGGAAGAAGAAGAAGAAGAAGAAAAAGAAGAGGTGGAGGAAGAAGAAGAGGAAGTACGAGAAGAAGATGATGTAGAAGAAGAAGTGGAAGAAGAAGAAGAAGAAGAAGAAGAAGAAAAAGAAGAAGAAGAAGAATATGAAGAGGTAGAGGAGGAGGAAGAAGAAGAAGAAGTAGAAGAAGAAGAAGTGGAATAGAAGAAGAAGAAGAAGAAGAAAAAGAAGAAGAAGAAAAGGAAGAAGAAGAAGAAGAAGAAGTAGAAGTAGAAGAAGAAGACGAAGAAGAAGAAGAAGAAGAAGATAATGTTGAAGAAGAAGAAGAAGAAGATGATAATGTTGAAGAAGACGAAGAAGAAGAAAATGAAAAAGGAAGAAGAAGAAGAAGAAGAAGAAGATGGAAGAGGAAGAATAAGAAGTAGAAAAAGAGGAAGGAGAAGAAGAAAGAAGGAGAAGTAGAAGAAAAAGAAGTGGAAGAAGTAGAAGAAGAAGAAGGAGAAGAAGAAGAAGAAGAAGTAATAGAGGATGAAGTACAAGAAGAACAAGTAGAAGAAAAAGAAGAGGAAGAAGAAGAAGACAAAGAAGAAGAAGAAGAAGAAGCAGATGTAGAAGTAGAAAAAGAAGAAGAAGAAGAACAAGAAGATTAAGTAGTAGTAGATAAAGAAGAAGAAGAAGAAGAAGATGTGATGATGATGAAGAAGGAAGAAGAAGAAGAAGAAGAAGAAGATGAAAGAAGAAGAATAATAAGAAGTAAAAGAAGATGAAGAAGAATGAAGAGGAAGAAGTAAAAGAAAAAGAAGTTGATGAACTAGAAGAAGAAGAATACGAAGAAGAAGAAAAAGAAAAAGTAGTAGTAGAAGTAGAAGAAGAAAAAGAAGAGCAAGAAGAAGAACAAATTAGATGAAAAAGAAGAAAAAGAAGAAGTAGGAGAAGATGAAGAAGAAGAAGGAACAGAAGAAAAAGAAGAAGTAGAAGAATAAGAAAGAAGAAGGAGAACAAGCAGACAAAAGAAGAAGAAGGAGAAGAAGGTGATGACGATGATGGCAAAGAAGGAAGAAGAAGAAGAAGAAGAAGAAGATGAAAGAAGAAGAATAATAAGAAGTAGCAGAAGATGAAGAAGAAGAATGGAAAAGAAGTAGAAGAAAAAGAAGTTGAAGAACTCGAAGAAGAAGACAAAGAAGAAAAAAAGTAGTAGTAGAAGAAGAAGTAGAAGAAGAAGAAGAAGATGAAGAATGAGAACTAGAGGTAGGTGGAGAAAGATAAAGAGAAGGAGATAGAGATGTAGAAGGAGAATGACAACGAGAAGGAGAAGGAGAAGGAAAAGAAGGAGAAGAAGATGAAGATGAGGAAGAAGAAGAAGAAAAAGAAAAAGAATACGAAATAGAGAAGAGGAAGAAGAACAAGAATAAGAAGAAGAAGAAAAAGAAGAAGAAAAAGTAAAAGAAAAAGTAGAGAAGAAAAGGAAAAAAAAGAACAAAAAAGAAGGAAAAGAAAGGAGAAGATTGGGAAGAAGAAGAAGAGGAAGGCAAAGAAGAAAAAGAAGAAATTGGAGAAGAAGAAGAAGAAGAAGCAGAAGAAGAAAAGAAGAAGAAGAAGCAGAAGTAGAAGAAGAAGAAGAAGAGGAATAGTAAGAAGAAGAACAAAAAAGATAAGAGGAAGATGTGGAAGAAGAGGAACAAGAAGAAGTAAAAGAAGAGGAAGAAGAAGAAGAAGAAGAAGAAGAAGAAGAATTAGAAGAGGAAGAAGAAGAAGATGATGAAGAGGAACTTGAGATTGATTAAGGATTAGAAATTAAGGGTTAGGGAGAAGAAGAACAAGAAGAAGAATAATAAGAAGGAGAAGTTGAAGATGAAGAAGAAGAGGAAGAAGAAGAAGAAGAGAAAGAGGGAGAAGAACAATCAGTAGAAGAAGAGAAAGAAGATGAAGAAGAATAAGAAGAGGAATAAGAAGAAGAAGAATAAGAGGAAGAAGAAGAATGAGATCAAGAGGAAGAAGAAAAAAATGAAGAAGACGAAGAAGAAGAAGATGAACAAGAAGAAGAAGAAGAGGAAGAATAAGAGGAAGAGGAAAAAGAAAAAGAAGATGAGGAAGAAGAAGATGAAGATGAGGAAGAAGAAGGGGAAGAAGAAGAAGATGGGGAAGAAATATGGATTCGCGATTAGGAATTTGGGGTTATGGATTAGGGATTAGGTGTTAAAGATTAAGGATTACAGATTAGGGATTAAGAATGTGGGATTAGAGATTACGAATTAGCAATTATGGATTAGGGTTTGGAGATTGAGGATAAGGGATTAAATAGTAGGAATTAAGGAATAGGTAATAAGGATTAAGGACTAAAGATTAGGGAATAGGGATTAATGATTAGAGATGATGAATTATTGATTATGGATTAAGGAATTAATTACTAAGGATTGTAGGTTAGGCATTAAGGATTAGGAATTACAAATTTGGTAATTGAGATTAGAGATTAAGAATTAGAGATTAGTGAATAGTGATTTTGGATTTAGGATTAAGAATTAGAGATAAGAATTAGGGACAAGAAATTAAGTGATTATAATTAGGATTAAAGATTAAAGATTATAGATTAAGGATTAAGGATTTAGGATTTGAGTTTAGGGACTATGGGTTAAGGATTAGGGATTAGATTATAGATTAAGGATTAGAAATTAAGTATTACGGATTAGCGTTTAGGGATTAGAGATTATGGATTTCAGATAAGAGATTAAGGATTAGGAATTTTGATTAAGGATGGATTAGCGATTAGAGTTTGAGGATTAGAGAAAAGGGATTAGGAAGGGATCGATTAGGCTTTATAGATCAGGGATTAGGAAATAAAGATTATTGATTACGAAGAAGAATTAGAAGAAGAAGAAGAAGAGGAGGAAGAAGAAGGCAAAGAAGAAGAAGAAGAAGAAGAAGGAGAAGCAGAATAATAAGAAGGAGAAGAAGTAGAAGAAAAAGAAGAAGAAGAAGGAGAAGGAAAGGAAGAAGAGGAAAAATAAGAAAAAGAATAAGAATATGAACAGGAAGACGAAGAAGAGGAAGAACCAGAAGAAGAAAAGGAATAAGAGGAATAAGAAGACTAAGAATAAGAATAAGAAGAAGAATAAGAAGAAGTAGAAGAAAAGATGAATGAGAAGAACAAGAAGAAAAATAAGAAGAAGAAGAGGTAAAAGAAGAGAAAAAAGTTGTAGAACAAGCAGAAGAAGAGGAAAAATGAGTAGAAGGAGAAGAACAACAAAAAGAAGAAGAGAAGTAGAAGAGGAAGATGAAGAAAAAGGAGAAGAAGACACAGAAGAAAAAGAAGAAAAGGAAGTAGAAGGAGAATGCGGAGGAGGACGTGGAGAAGGAGAAGGATAATAAGAATAAGAAGGAGAAGGAGAAGGAGAAGTAGAGAGAGAGAAGTAGAAAGGGAAGGAGAAGGAGACAAAGAACCAGAATGAGATGGAGCAGAGAAGGAGAAGGAGAAGTAGAAGTAGTAGTAGAAGAAGAAGAGGAAGAAGGAGAAGAAGAAGAAATAGAAGAAGAAGAAGAAGAAGAACAAGAAGAAGAAATAGGAGTAGAAGAAAAAGAAGTAGAAGAAGAAGAAGAAGGAGAAGAAGAAGAAGAAGAAAAAGAAGGAGAGGAAGAAGAAGAACAAGTAAAGAAGAAGAAGAAGGAGAAACAGAAGTAGAAGAAAGGGATGAAGAAGAAGAGGAAGAAGAAGAAGAGGAAGAAGAAGAAGAAGAAGAAAAATGAAGAAGTAGAAGAAAATGAAAAGGAAGAAGAAGAAATGAAGAAGAAGAAGAAGAAGAAGGAGAAGAAGAAAAAGAAGAAGAAGAGGAAGAAGAAGGAGAAGAAGCAGAAGAAGAGGAGGCGGAAGAAGAATTGGAAGAACAAGAAGTGCAAGTGGAAGAAGATGAAAAGCATAAAGAGGAAGAAGAGATGGATTAAATATTAGCGATTAGTGGCTAGAAATTTTTGAGAAGATGAATAAGAATAATAAGAATACGAAGATGTTTAAGAAAAAAAAGAAGAAGAAGAAGAAATGAAAGAAGAAGAAGAAGAGGTAGAAGAAGAAGAAGAAGAAAAGGGGAAGAAGAAGGAGTAGAAAAAGAAGGAGAAGAAGAAGAAGAAGAAAAGGAAGAGGAAGAGGAAGAAGAAGAGCAAGATGATGATGTTGAAGAAGAAGAAGAAGAAGAAGTAGAGGAAGAAGAAATTGAAGAAGAGGAAGGAGAAGAGGAAAAAGAAGAAGAGGAAAAAGAAGAAGAAGAAGAAGAACAAGAAAAAGGAGAAGAAGTAGAAGAAGAAGAAGCAGAAGAAGTAGAAGATGGAGGAAAAGAAGAAGAAGAAGAAGAAGAAGAGGAATATGAAGAAGAAGAAAAGAGGAAGAAGAAAAAGAAGAAGAAGAGGAGGAAGAAGAAGAAGAAGAAGAAGAAGAATAGGAAGAAGAGCAAGAAGAGCAAGAAGAAGGTGAAGAAGAAAAGCAAGAATAAAAAGAAAAAGAAGAAAAAGAATAAGAATAAGAGTAAGAATAAGAATAAGAAGAAGAAGAAGAAGAAGAAGAAGAAGGGGAAGAAGAAGAAGAAGAGGATCAATTAGTAAAAGAAGAAGAAGAAGAAGAAGAAGAAGAGTAGAAGATGAAGAGAAGGAGAAGAAGAAGAAGAAGGAGAGGAGCAACAAGAAGAAGAAGAAGAAAAAGAAGTGGAAGTAGAAGAAGAAGAAGAATAGGACAGAGAACAAGAGTAGGAAGTAGTAGTAGTAGTAACAGAAGATCAAGAAGTAAAAGAGGAAGAGGAAGAACAAGGAGAAGTAGAAGTTGAAAAAGATGTGGAAGAAGAAGAAGAAGAAGTGGAAGAAGAAGGAGAAGAAGAAGAAGCTGAGGAGGACTAATAATAAGAAGAAGAAGGAGAAGAAGAAGAAGTAGAACAAAAGGAAGAAGAAGTGGAGGAAGAAGAAGTTGTAGAGGAAGAAGAAGAAGAATAGGAAGAAGAAGAAGATGAAAAAGCAGAAAAAGAAGATGAAGAAGAAGAAGAAGAAGAAGAGGAAGAAGAAGAGGAAGACGAAGAACAAGATGTTGTAGTGGAAGAAGAAGAAGAAGGGTATCAAGGACAAGAGGAAAAAGGAGAAATACTAGTAGTAGTAGTAGAAGAAGAAGAAGAAGAAGAAGAGGGAGAAGAAGAAATAGAAGAACAAGAGCAAAATGAGGAAGAAGAGGAAGAAGATGAAGAAGATGAGGAAGAGTTAGAACAAAAGAAGAAGAAGAAGAAGAAGTTGAAGAAGAAGTGGAAGAAGATGAAGAAGAGGAAGAAGATGAAGTTAAAGAAGAGAAGGGAGAAGAGTGAGAAGAAGAGGAGGAGGAAGAGAAAGAGGAAGAGGATGAAGAAGAAGAAGAAAAAGTAGAAGAAGAAGAAGATGAAAATAAAGAGGAAGAAGAAAAAGAACAAGAAGAAGAACGAAAAGAAGAATAAAAAAATTAAGAGGAAGAAGAAGGAGAAGAAAAAAAGAGAACAATAAGAAGAAGAAGAAGAAGAAGAAAAAGTAGAAGAAGAAGAAGAAGTTGGAGAAGAGGAAGAAGAGGAAGACAAAGAAGAGGAAAGAAAAGTAGAAGAAGAGGGAGAAGAAGAAGAAGAATGAGAAGAGAAAGAGGAGGAGGAAGAAGAAGTGAAAGAAAAAGAAGTAGTAGAACAAGAAGAAGAGGAAGAAGAAGAAGAAAAGGAAGGAGAAGAAGAAGAAGAAGAAGGATTAGAGGAAGAAGGAAAGAGGAAAAGAAGTAGTAGAAGAAGAAGAAAAGGGGGAGGAGGAAGAAGTAGAAGAACAATAAAAGAATAATAAGAAAGAGAAGAAGAGGAACAAGAAAAAGATGAAGAAGAAGAAGAATAAGAGGAAGATGAGGAAGACGATGAAGAAGAAGATGAAGAAGATAAGGAAGAAGGAGAAGAAGAAGTGGAAGAAGAAGAAGAAGAAGAAGTGGAAGAAGAAGAGGAAGAAGAGGAAAAAGCAGAAGAAGAGGAAGAAGAAGAAATGATTAAAAAGCAAGAAGAAAAGTAGGAATAAGAAGAAAAAGAGGAAGAATAGGAAGAAAAAGAAGAAGAAACAGAGATGAAGGAGAAAAAGAAGAAGGAAAAGAAGAACAAGAGGAAGAAGTAAAAGAAGAAGAAATAGAAGAAGAAGAAGAAGAAGAAGAGGAAGCAGAAAAAGTAAAAAAAAAGAAGGGGAAGAAGAAGAAGAAGAGAAAGTAGAGACAAATTTAGGATTAGTGATTTTGGATTAAAGATTAGTGATTAAAGATTCGAGATTCAGGATGAGAGATTAGAGATTAGGGATTAGGATCACTGATTAAGCGATTTTAATTAGGATTATGGACTTGGGATTAGGGACTAAAAAGGGAGGGATTAGGAAGTTTGGAGTACATATTATGGATTAGGGAGGGAGGGATTTGATATTAGGCATTAGGGATCAGAGATTAGGGAGTTGGGATTATGATTTAGTAATTAGAGATTAGGGTTTAGGGATTAAGGATTACAAATTAAGAAGTAAGGATTAGAGAATAAGTGATAAGGACGAGGGATTAAAGATTAGGGATGAAGAGATTAGGGACTAAGGATTAAGTATTAGGGATGAAGAGATTAATGATTAAGGATTATGGATTAACGATTAAGAGATTAATTATTAAAGATTAAGGATTTAGCATTAGGGATTTTTTTTTAGAAAAAAGGAAATAATAATTAAGGTTTATGGATTAGAGATTAGAGATTAGGGATTTCAAAAGTCAGATTAGGTTTAAGAGATTATTCATTAGAGATTAAGGTATTATGATTGGGATTTAGGATTAAGGATTATTGAGACGCAGAAGAAGCAGTAAAAGAAGAGGAAGGAGAAGGAGAAAGAGAAGAAGAAAGAGAAGGAGAAGAAGAAGAAGAAGAAGAAGTAGAAGAAATAAAAGATGAAGAAGAAGGAGAAGAAGAATAAGAAAAGAAGAAGAGAAAGAAGATGAACAACAAAAGAAGAAGTAGAAGAAGAAAAAGAATAAGAAGAGAAAGAAGAAGAAAGAGAAGAAGAGGAAGAAGAAGAAGAAGAGGAAGAAGAAGAAGAAGAAGAAGAAGAAGAAGAGGAAGAACAAGAACAACAACAAGAAGAAGATGAAGAGGATGTAGAAGAAGATGATGAGGAAGAAGAAGGGGATGAAGTAGAAGAAGAAGAAGAGAAAGAAGAAGTGGAAGAAGAAGAAGGAGAAATGGAAGAAGAGATGGATTAGGGGTTAAAGATTAGAGATAAGCTATTAAGGATTAAGGATTAAGGATTAAGGATTAGGGATTTAGGATTGGGGATTAGGGATTAGGAATTCATAATTATGGATTAGGGTTTAAGGATTATGGATAGAGGATTAAGGAGTAGGGATTAATGAATAAGTAATATGGATTAAGGATTAAAGATTAGAGATTAGGGATTAATTATTAAGGATTAGGTATTAAAGATTATGGATTAAGGGAGAAATTTCTAAGGATTATTGATTAAGCATTAAGGATTAGGGATTACAGATTAGGAAATTGAGATTAGGAATTAAGGATTAGATATTAGTTATCAAGGATTCGAGATTCAGGATTAGGGATTAGGGACTAATGATTATGCGATTATAATTAGGATTATCGATTGTAGATTAGGGAGTAAAGATTAGGGATTAATATTATGGATTAGAGATTATGGATTATAGAATAAGGATTATGGATTAGGGATTATGTATTAGAGATTAGGGTTTAGGGATTAGAGATTAGGAGTTAAGTATTAGGAATTATGGATTAAGGGTTGGTTAGGGATTAGGGATGGATCGATTAAGCACTAGATATTAAGGATTAGAGATTAGAGATTTGGGAGGAACGAATTAAGGAGTAAAGAATAGGGAATAAGAATTAAGGATTATGAAGAAGAAAAGAAGAAGAAGAAAGTATAGAAGAAGAAGAACAACAACAAGGAGAAGAAGAAGGAGAAGTAGTAGGACAAGGAGAAGGAGGACAAGAAGGAGAACGAGAAGGAGATGCAGAAGGAAAATGAGAAGATGGAGATGTAGAATGAGAAGGTGAAGGAGTAGGAGAAGTAGAAGGAAAAGGAGAAGGACAAAGATAAGGAGAAGGAGAAGGAGAAGAGGAAGGAGAACGAGGATGACAAGAAGAAGAAGAATAAGAAGAAGTAGAAGAAGAAGAAAAAAAAGAGGAAAAAATTGAGGAGGAAGAAGAAGAAGAAATAGAAGAAGAATAATAAGAAAAACTAGAAGAACAAGAAGAAAAATAAGAAGAAGAAGAAGAAGATGAATAACAAGAAAAGAAGAATGAGAAATAAAAGAAGAAGAAAGTGATGAAGAAGAAGAGGAAGTAGAAGAAGAAGAAGAAAAAGAAAAAGAAGAAGAAGAAGAAAAGAAGAAGAGGAAGATGAAGAAGAAAAAGAATAGGAAGAAGACGAGGAAGAAGAAAATGATGATGAAGAAGAAGATGAGGAAGAAGAAGAAGAAGAAGAAAAGGAAGAGCAGGAAGAAGTGGATGAAGAAGAAGAAGAAGATGTGGAAGAAGAAGAAGAAGAGGAAGAAGAAGAAAAGGAAGAAGAAGATAAGATAGAGGAAGAAAAGATGGATTAGGGATTAGCAATTATGGGTTAAGGATTAGAGAGATGAAGAAGAAGAATAACAAGAAGTAGAAGAAGAAGTGGAAGAGGAAAAAGAAGAAGAAAAAGAAGTGGAAGAAGAAGAAGGAGATGAGGAAGAAGAAGAAAAAGAGGAAGAGGAAGAAGAAGAAGAGGAGGAAGAAGAAAAGGAAGAGGAAGAAGAGATGGATTAGGGATTAGCAATTATGGGTTAAGGATTAGAGAGATGAAGAAGAAGAATAACAAGAAGTAGAAGAAGAAGTGGAAGAGGAAAAAGAAGAAGAAAAAGAAGTGGAAGAAGAAGAGAAAGAAGAAGAAGAAGAAGAAGAAGAAGAAGAAGAAGGAGATGAGGAAGAAGAAGAATAAGAGGAAGAGGAAGAAGAAGAAGAGGAGGAAGAAGAAGAGGAAGAGGAAGAAGAGATGGATTAGGGAATAGGGATTAGTGATTATGGGTTAAGGGTTAGAGAGATGAAGTAGAAGAAGAATAAGAAGTAGAAGGAGAAGTTGAAGAAGAAAAAGAAGAAGAAAAAGAGGAAGAAGAAGAAGATAAAGAAGAAGAAGAAGAGGGAGAAGAAGAAGAAGAAGAAGAAGAACGAGAAGAAGAAGAAGAAGAGGAAAAAGAAAAAGAAGTAGAAGAAGAAGAAGTAGAATAAGAAGAAGTAGAAGAATAAAAAGTAGGAGAAGAGGAAAAAGAGAAAGAAGTAGAAGAAAAGATAAAGAAGAAGAAGCAGGAGAGGAAGAAGAAGTACAGAAGAAGAAGAAGAATAACAAGAGGAAAAAGAAGAAGATGAAGAAGAAGAAGAACAAAAGAAAGAAGAAGAAGAAGAAGAAGAAGAAGAGGAAGATGATGGAGATGAAGAAGTGGATGAAGAGGAAGTAGAAGAAGAACAATAAGAAGAAGAGGAAGTTGAGGATGAAGAAGAAGAAGAAAAAGAAGAAGAAGATGAGAAAGAAGAAGATGAGAACGAAGAAGAAGAAGAAGAGGAAGACGAACAGAAAAACATGAAGAAGAAGGGGAAGAAAAGATGTATAAGGGATTAAGGGTTAAGGATTAGGTGTTAGGTATTCAGAATTAGGTAATAAGGAATAAGGATTTGGGATTGGAGATTATGGATTACTCATTAAGGATTAAGATTTAGAGATTAAGGATAAGGAATTAAAGAGTAAGGATTATGGAATAAGTATTAGGGATTGTGGATTAAGGATTAGGGATTTAGGATGATAGATTATGGGATTAATTACTAAAGATTGTTGGTTAGGTGTTAAGGGTTAGGGATTACAAATTAGGTAATTAAGGTTAGGGATTAAGGATGAGAGATTAGTGATTAAGGATTTGAGATTAAGGATTAGGAACTAGAGATTCAGGGTTAGGGATAGGAGATTAAGTGATTATAATTAGGATTTTGTATTAAGGATTAAGGATTAAGAACTAGCGATTAAGGATTAAGGATTTGGGATTAGGGATTAAGGATTAGGGATTATTGATTATAAATTAGGGATTAAGGATTTGGGATTAAGTATTGAGGACTAGGGTTTAGGGATTAGAGATTAGGAATTAAGGATCAGAAATTATGGATTAAGGATGGATTAGTGACTAAGGTTTAGGGATTAAAGATTAAGGAATGAGGAGAGATGGATTAGGCATTATAGATTAGGGATTAAGGGATATGGATAAAGGATTACGAAGAAGAACGAGAAGAAGATGAAGAAGAAGACAATGATGGAGAAGATGAAGAAGAAAAAGAAGAAGAAAAAGAAGAAGTAGAAGAATAAGAAACAAAAGTGGAAGAAAGAATAGGAAGAAGAATAGGAGGAAAAGAAGAAGAAAAAGAGCAATAAGAAAAATAAGAATAATAAGATGAAAAAGACAAAGAAGAAGAAGAAGAAGATGAAAAAGGAGAAAATGATGAAGGAGAAGTAGAAGAAGAAGTAGTACAAGAAGAAGGAGAAGAAGAAGACATAGAAGTACAAGATGAAAAAGAAGAGGAAAAAGTAGAATAAGAAGAAGAAGAGGAGGAAGAAGAAGACGAAGAAGAAGAACAAAAAGTAAAAGGCAAGAAGTAGAGGAAGAAGAGGAGGAAATTGGAGGAGAAGATGAAGAAGGAGAAGAAGAAATGGTAGAAGATGAAGGAGAAGGAGAAGAAGGACTATGAAAAGATGAAAAAGGAGATGGAGAATGAGAAAGAGAGGGAGGAGGAGAAGGATAAGGAGATAGAGAAGTAGAAGGAGAAGGAGAAGGAGAAGTAGATGGAGAACGAGAAAAAGAAAGAGATGATGGAGAAAAAGGAGGAGGAAAAGAAGAAGAAGAAGAAATAAAAGAAGAAGAAAAAGAAGAACAACTAGAAGAAGAAGAAGAAAAAGAAAAAGAAGATGAAGAAGAAGAAGAAGAAGAAGAGGAAGAACAAAAAGAAAAAAAAAGAAGGAAAAAATAAAGTAGACAAAGGGATGAGGAAGAGGAAGGCAAAGAAGAAGAAGAAGAAGAAGAAAAAAATGGAGAAGAAGAAGAAAAAGAAGAAGAATAAGAAAAGAAGAAGAAAAAGAAGAAGAAGAAGTAGAACAAGATGTGGCAGAAGAAGAAGATGAAGATGAAGAGGAAGAAGAAGAAGAACAAAAAAGGATAAGAGGTAGATGTGGAAGAAGAGGAAGAAGAAGTAGTAAAAGATGAGAAAGAAGAAGAAGAAGAATAAGAGGAAGAAGAAGAAGAAGATAATGTGGAAAAAGAGATGGATTAAGGGTTTGCAATTAGTGGTTATGGATTAGGGAGAAGAAGAACAAGAAGAAGAATAAGAAGAAGAAGAAGTTGAAGGAGACGAATAAGTAGAAGAAGAGGAGGAAGAAGAAGAAGAAGAAGAAAAAGGGGGAGAAGAAGAAGCAATAGTAGAAGAAGAAGAAGAAGTCGAAGAAGAATAAGAAGAAGAGTAAGAGGAAGAAGAAGAAGAGGAAGAAGAAGAATAAGAGGAAGAGGCAGAAGAAGAAGAAGAAGAAGAAGATGAACAAGTAGAAGAAGAGGAAGACAAAGAAGAAGAAGAAGAAGAAGATGAGAAAGAAGTAGAAGAAGAGCAGGAGGAAGAAGAGGAAGAAGAAGAAGGGGAAGAAAATATGGATGAGCAATTAGGGATTAGGAGTTAGGGATCTGGGATTAGGTGTTAGGGATTAGGAGTTACAGATTATGGATTAAGGATTAGGGATTAGAGATTATGGATTAGCAATTAAAGATTAGGGTTAGAGGTTGAGGATAAAGGATTAAAGAGCAGACATTAAGAAATATTTAATAGGGATGAGGGATTAAGGATCGGGGAATAAGAATTAAGGGATTAATGGTTAGGGATTAGGGATTATTGATTAAGGGATTAGTTTACTAAGGATTGTAGGTTACGTGTTAAGGATTAGGGATTCCAAATTATGCAAATAGAGATTAGGGATTAAGGATTAGAGATTATTGATAGAGGATTTTTAGGCCATGTGGGATACTCCACCTTGAAGAAGATTTCAAAATTAGATGTAGTTAGAGGCCTTCCAAAACCAAGCTAGTCAAATTGGGAGTTGTGTGAATCTTGCCAAAAGGAAAACAACTTAAATCCTCTTTCAAATCTCAAAATGAATTAACAACTAGTAGACCTTTAGAAAAAATCTACTTAGATCTTTTTGGTCCAATACAACCTTTGAGTTTAGGAGGAAAACAATACAGATTTGTTATAGTTGATGATTTTTCTAGATATACTTGGTGTTTTTTCTTAGACATAAAAATGAAGCCTTTGAGAACTTTGAAGATTTGATTAGAGAGTTAGAAAGGCAACATAGTCTAAAATTAATTTTTATGCAAAGTAACAATGGGGGTGAATTTAAGAATGAATATTTTAGTGAGTTTTGTAAAGAGAAAGGAATCAAACATCAATTCACATGCCATATACACCACAACAAAATGGCATTGTAGAAAGAAAGAATAGAACATTAGTTGAGATGGGTAGAACCATGTTAGCCGAATATAACTTACCCAAATATTTCTTGGCCGAAGCTATTAGCACGGCGTGTTACATCATAAATAGGGTTAATTTGAGACCAAAGTTGAAGAAAACTCCTTATGAATTGCTAAGGAAGAAGAAACCAAATCTTAGTTATTTTCATGTTTTTGGTTGTAAGTGCACTATTCTTAAAAATGAGAGAGCAAACTTAGGAAAGTTTGATGAGAAGGCAAGTGTATGAATCATTTTAGGGTATTCATCAATTAGAAAAGCATATAGAGTTTTTAATCAAGAATCACATAAAATAGAGGAAACAATGCATGTTGTGTTTGATGAGACAATTCAACTAGTTAATGAAAAGCATTTAGAAGATGAAATAGAATTAGTAAAGAATCTAGATTTAA
Organism: Vanilla planifolia; assembly: GCA_023846275.1. Classification (NCBI taxonomy): domain Eukaryota; kingdom Viridiplantae; phylum Streptophyta; class Magnoliopsida; order Asparagales; family Orchidaceae; genus Vanilla; species Vanilla planifolia. The sequence goes on along the minus strand of JAIUJO010001497.1, from coordinate 82,631 downwards.
ATATAGAAAATCTAGAAATAGAAATAGAAAAAGAAAAAGAAAATAATTTATCTAAAGGATGGAAATTTGCAACCTCACATCCAAAGGATTTGATTATAGGAGATGTGAACCAAGGAGTGAAGACTAGAGCTTCAATTAGAGATATAGATCATAGTGTCTTTATGTCATTTTTTGAACCCAGTTCTATAGAAGAGTCCCTTGTGGATGATTATTGGGTTCAAGCTATGAATGAAGAGTTAGACCAATTTGAAAGAAATCAAGTTTGGGAATTAGTACCAAGACCTAGTGATCAACAAGTAATTGGTACTAGATGGGTCTATAAAAATAAATTAGATGAAAATGGTGTAATAATTAGGAATAAGGCTAGACTTGTTGCTAAGGGATATAGTCAAATAGAAGGTATTGACTTTGAGGATTCATTTGCACCCGTAGCTAGGTTAGAAGCAATTAGATTACTTCTAGCGTATTCATGTTATAAGAATTTTAGATTGTTTCAAATGGATGTAAAAAGTGCTTTCTTAAATGGAATAATAGAAGAGGATGTGTTTGTAGAACAACCACCAGGTTTTGAAAAGCATACACAAGATAATTATGTCTACAAGCTTATGAAAGCTCTTTATGGCCTTAAACAAGCTCCACGTGCATGGTACCATAGGTTGAGTAATTATCTAGTAGAAAGTGGCTTTAGAAAGGGTAAATCAGATACTACATTATTTCTAAAGCCTTTAGGAGATGATTTATTAATTGTTCAAATTTATGTTGATGATATTATTTTTGGTAGTACAAAAGAAGAAATGTGTAGAGAATTTGGAGATCTTATGACTAAGGAATTTGAAACGAGCATGATGGGTGAGCTAACGTTTTTCTTAGGATTGCAAATAAGACAACTAAAAGATGGTATTTTTATTTCTCAAACAAAATATTTGAAAGAAATGTTTAAGAAATATGATTATGAAAATATGAAACCTAGAAAAGTTCCCATGAATCAATCTATTCAATTAGACCTAGATGAACAAGGGAAAACCATAGACCAAAAACTTTATAGAGGACTTATAGGATCTTTATTATACCTTACAGCTAGTAGGCCCGACATTCTATTTAGTGTTGGATTATGTGCTAGGTTCCAAGCAAACCCAAAGGAAAGTCACTTAAAAGCTATTAAAGCAATCTTCAAATATTTGAAGGGAACTATGACTCTAGGATTATGGTATCCTAGAAATGACCTTTCTTGTGAACTCATTGGCTATACAGATTCAGATTTTGGAGGATCTAAAGTGGATAGGAAGAGCACATCAGGGACATGTCAATTCTTGGGACATTGTCTTGTTTCATGGTCAAGCAAAAAACAAAATTGTATAGCCTTGTCAACAACAGAAGCTGAATATGTTGCAGCTAGAAGTTGTGTTGCTCAAGTACTATGGTTAAGACAACAACTTCAAGACTATGGTCTAGAAGTCACACATATACCTATTAGAATTGACAATACTAGTGCATTAGCATTAGCTAAGAATCAAGTTCATCTTTCTAGGACTAAGCACATAGATGTTAGATATCACTTTATTAGAGACCAAGTGGCCAAAGGATTAGTAGAATTAGAGTATGTTCCTACTAAGCTTGAATTGGCTGACATTTTTACCAAACCGTTACCATCGGAGCAATTTCAAACATTGAGAGAACAATTAGGAATTTTAGACATTGCTTAGGATTAACACCCTTTTGATGGTGTCAAAGGGAGAGAATAGTTAGGAGTTAGGAGGAGCATAAAGATGGGGGATCATGATAATTATTAATCTTCTCATTAAGATTTCTCTTCTTAAAAGTTTATTTTTATTCATTTTATCATTTTGTTTTGTAGATTTAAAACATTTATGTCTTGCCATCATCAAAAGGGGGAGATTGTTACACCCTTGTGTTTGATGAGTCAAGCATAAATGTTTATATTTTATTTAGGCTTGATTTTAAGTAAAATTGTTAATATTTAATTAAATCAAGCCATGTATTTCACATGTCTAAAATAGTGGTCTCTAAGGACCTTGAAGCCATGGCATGCTTCAAGGAAATTTGGGACATGTACTAGAATTTTCATATTTGAGTTTTTATTAATTTTCTTGAAATTGAGATGTCCAATTTTTGAGATTATGAGGCACACTAGTAGTATTAATATTTAAAAATGTTATAAAATTAATAATTATTGAATTTTAATTTTTGGGCCAAGCTTTATTGACAAAAAGTATAGACATTGGTATTTGATTTTTTATAATTATTTAGGAATTATTTTTTATAAATTTCTTTCAATAATCATTTAGAAAACTTATAATACTATGATAATATAAAATTATTTGGGTACACTTATATTTAAAATTTTAGCACAAAAATTCTTCCAATCAACCATAAAACAGCTTAAGTCTCGGGAAAATTCACTGTAGCACTGGGCGGGCCAACCCGTCACGCAATTAGCCCGTCCAGGTCTTTTAGAAGGAGATGAAGAAGAAGACGAAGAAGAAGAAAAAGTAGAATAAGAAGAAGAAGAAGAAGAAGAAGAAGACGAAGAAGAAGAAGAAGTAGAATGAGTAGAAGAAGAAGAAGAAAGAATAAGAAGAATAAGAAGAAGAAGAAGAAGAAGATGTACTAATAGAAGAAGAAGAAGGAGAAGAAAGGAGAAGAAGAAGTAGTTGAAGAAGAAGAAGAATAAGTAGAAGTGAAGAAGAATAAGAAGAAGAAAAAGAAGAAGAAGAAGAAGAAGAAGAAGAAAAAGGCAAAGAAGAAGAAGAAGAAGAAGAAGAAGAAGAAGAAGAATAAAAAGAAGACAAAGAAGAAGAAGAAGAAGAACAAGAAGAAGAAAAAGAGGAAGAAGAAGAGGAAAAAGAAGAAAAAAGTAGAGGAAGAAGTAGAAGAAGGAGAAGAAGAAGAAAAATAATTATAAGAAGAAGGAGATGAAAGCAAAGAAGAAGAAGAAGTGGAAGAAAAGGAAGTAGAAGTAGTAGTAGTAGAAGAAGAAGAAGAAGAAGTAGAAGAAGAGGAAAAATAAGAAGAAGAAGAATTAGAAGTGGAAGAAGAAGAAGAAGAAGAAAAATAAGAAGTTGAAGAAGAAGAAGAAGAAGAAGAAACAAAAGAAGAAGAAGTTGATGAAGAAGAAGCAGAAGATGATGAAGGAGAGGAAGAACAATGAGAAAAATAAGAAGAAGAAAAAGAAGAAGAAGAACAAGAAGAATTAGTAGTAGTAGGATAAGAAGGAGAAGAAGAAGAAGAAGAAGATGTAGAAGAATAAAAAGAAGACGATGAAGAAGAAGAGGAAGAAAAATAGAAAGAGGAAGAAGAAGACAAAGAAGAATAGGAAAAAGAAGAAGAAGAAGAAGAAGAAGAAGAAGAATAAGAACAAGAGGACAAAGAAGAGGAAGATGAAGAAGAAGAAGAAGAAGAAGAAGGAGAAGTAGAATTAGAATGAAGAAGGAGAAGAAGAAGAAGAAGAAGAAGACGAAGTAGAAGAAGAAGAAAAAGAAGGAGAACCAAAAGAAAAGGAAGAAGAAGATGAAGAAGAGGAAGAAAATGAAGAAGAAGAAGAAAAGAAGAGGAAGAAGAAGAAAGAAGAAGAAGAAGAAGAAGTAGTAGAAGAACGAGAAGAAGAAAGAAGAAGAAGTAGAAGAAGAATAAGAAGAAGAAGAAGAAGAAGAAATAATTGTAGTAGTAGTAGTAGAAGAAGAAGAAGCATAATAAGAAATAGTAGACGTAATAGGGAAGAAGAAGTAGAAGAAGAAGAAGACAGACAAAAAAGAAGGAGATGGAGAAGAAAATGAAGAAGAAGAAGAAGTAGAAGAAGTTGATAGTGAACAAGATAAAGAAGAAAAGAAGAAGAGAAAGATGAAGAGGAAGAAGAAGAGGAAGAAGAAAAATAAGAAGAAGTTGAAGAAGAAGAAGAAGAAGAAGAAGTTTTAGAAGAAGAAGAAGAAGAAGAAGAAGAAGAAGAAGAAAAGGAAGAAGAAGAAGAATAAGAAGAAGAAGAAGAACAGGAAGAAGAAGAAGAAGAAGATGAAGGAAAAGAAGGGGAATAAGGAGAAGAAGATAAAAGAGAAGTTGAAGAACAAAAGGAGGAAGAAGAAGAAGAAGAAGAAAAAGAAGAGGTGGAGGAAGAAGAAGAGGAAGTACGAGAAGAAGATGATGTAGAAGAAGAAGTGGAAGAAGAAGAAGAAGAAGAAGAAGAAGAAGAAGAAGAAGAAAAAGAAGAAGAAGAAGAATAAGAAGAGGTAGAGGAGGAGGAAGAAGAAGAAGAAGAAGAAGAAGAAGAAGAAGTAGAATAGAAGAAGAAGAAGAAGAAGAAAAAGAAGAAGAAGAAAAGGAAGAAGAAGAAGAAGAAGAAGTAGAAGTAGAAGAAGAAGACGAAGAAGAAGAAGAAGAAGAAGAAGAAGAAGAAGAAGAAGATAATGTTGAAGAAGAAGAAGATGATGATGATGAAGAAGAAGAAGATGATAATGTTGAAGAAGACGAAGACGAAAAAATGAAAAAGGAAGAAGAAGAAGAAGATGGAAGAGGAAGAATAAGAAGTAGAAAAAGAGGAAGGAGAAGAAGAAAGAAGGAGAAGTAGAAGTAAAAGAAGTGGAAGAAGTAGAAGAAGAAGAAGGAGAAGAAGAAGAAGAAGAAGAAGAAGTAATAGAGGATGAAGTACAAGAAGAACAAGTAGAAGAAAAAGAAGATGAAGAAGAAGAAGACAAAGAAGAAGAAGAAGAAGAAGTAGAAGTAGAAGTAGAAAAAGAAGAAGAAGAAGAAGAAGAAGATTAAGTAGTAGCAGAAGAAGAAAAAGAAGAAGAAGAAGAAGAAGATGTGATGATGATGAAGAAGGAAGAGGAAGAAGAAGATGAAAGAAGAAGAATAATAAGAAGTAAAAGAAGATGAAGAAGAATGAAAAGGAAGAAGTAAAAGAAAAAGAAGTTGATGAACTAGAAGAAGAAGAATACGAAGAAGAAGAAGAAAAAGAAAAAATAGTAGTAGAAGTAGAAGAAGAAAAAGAAGAGCAAGAAGAAGAACAAATTACATGAAAAAGAATAAAAAGAAGAAGTAGGAGAAGATGAAGGAATTAATTACTATGGATTGTAGGTTAGGCATTAAGGATTAGGAATTACAAATTTGGTAATTGAGA
>JAIUJO010001497.1:42500-72500 GCA_023846275.1 Vanilla planifolia | reverse complement strand
TGGATTAAGGGAGAAATTTCTAAGGATTATTGATTAAGCATTAAGGATTAGGGATTACAGATTAGGAAATTGAGATTAGGAATTAAGGATTAGATATTAGTTATCAAGGATTCGAGATTCAGGATTAGGGATTAGGGACTAATGATTACGCGATTATAATTAGGATTATCGATTGTAGATTAGGGAGTAAAGATTAGGGATTAATATTATGGATTAGAGATTATGGATTATAGAATAAGGATTATGGATTAGGGATTATGTATTAGAGATTAGGCGTTAGGGATTAGAGATTAGGGGTTAAGGATTAGGAATTATGGATTAAGGGTTGGTTAGGGATTAGGGACGGATCGATTAAGCACTAGATATTAAGGATTAGAGATTAGAGATTTGGGAGGAACGAATTAAGGAGTAAAGAATAGGGAATAAGGATTAAGGATTATGAAGAAGAAAAGAAGAAGAAGAAAGTATAGAAGAAGAAGAACAACAACAAGGAGAAGAAGAAGGAGAAGTAGTAGGACAAGGAGAAGGAAGACAAGAAGGAGAACGAGAAGGAGATGCAGAAGGAAAATGAGAAGATGGAGATGTTGAATGAGAAGGTGAAGGAGTAGGAGAAGCAGAAGGAAAAGAAGAAGGACAAAGATAAGGAGAAGGAGAAGGAGAAGAGGAAGGAGAACGAGGATGACAAGAAGAAGAAGAATAAGAAGAAGTAGAAGAAGAAGAAAAAAAAGAGGAAAAAAATGAGGAGGAAGAAGAAGAAGAAATAGAAGAAGAAGAATAAGAAAAACTAGTAGAACAAGAAGAAAAATAAGAAGAAGAAGAAGAAGATGAATAACAAGAAAAGAAGAATGAGAAAAAGAAGAAGAAGAAAGTGATGAAGAAGAAGAGGAAGTAGAAGAAGAAGAAAAAGAAAAAGAAGAAGAAGAAGAAAAGAAGAAGAGGAAGATGAAGAAGAAAAAGAACAGGAAGAAGACGAGGAAGAAGAAAATGATGATGAAGAAGAAGATGAGGAAGAAGAAGAGGAAGAAGAAAAGGAACAGCAGGAAGAAGTGGATGAAGAAGAAGAAGAAGATGTGGAAGAAGAAGAAGAAGAAGAAGAAGAAAAGGAAGAAGAAGATAAGATAGAGGAAGAAAAGATGGATTAGGGATTAGCAATTATGGGTTAAGGATTAGAGAGATGAAGAAGAAGAATAACAAGAAGTAGAAGAAGAAGTGGAAGAGGAAAAAGAAGAAGAAAAAGAAGTGGAAGAAGAAGAGGAAGAAGAAGAAGAAGAAGAAGAAGGAGATGAGGAAGAAGAAGAAAAACAGGAAGAGGAAGAAGAAGAAGAGGAGGAAGAAGAAAAGGAAGAGGAAGAAGAGATGGATTAGGGATTAGCAATTATGGGTTAAGGATTAGAGAGATGAAGAAGAAGAATAACAAGAAGTAGAAGAAGAAGTGGAAGAGGAAAAAGAAGAAGAAAAAGAAGTGGAAGAAGAAGAGAAAGAAGAAGAAGAAGAAGAAGAAGAAGAAGGAGATGAGGAAGAAGAAGAATAAGAGGAAGAGGAAGAAGAAGAAGAGGAGGAAGAAGAAGAGGAAGAGGAAGAAGAGATGGATTAGGGAATAGGGATTAGTGATTATGGGTTAAGGGTTAGAGAGATGAAGAAGAAGAAGAATAAGAAGTAGAAGAAGAAGTTGAAGAAGAAAAAGAAGAAGAAAAAGAGGAAGAAGAAGAAGATAAAGAAGAAGAAGAAGAGGGAGAAGAAGAAGAAGAAGAAGAACGAGAAGAAGAAGAAGAAGAAGAGGAAAAAGAAAAAGAAGTAGAAGAAGAAGTAGAATAAGAAGAAGTAGAAGAATAAAAAGAAGGAGAAGAGGAAAAAGAGAAAGAAGTAGAAGAAAAGATAAAGAAGAAGAAGCAGGAGATGAAGAAGTACAGAAGAAGAAGAAGATGAAGAAGAATAACAAGAGGAAAAAGAAGAAGATGAAGAAGAAGAAGAACAAAAGGAAGAAGAAGAAGAAGAAGAGGAAGATGATGGAGATGAAGAAGTGGATGAAGAGGAAGTAGAAGAAGAACAATAAGAAGAAGAGGAAGTTGAGGATGAAGAAGAAGAAGAAAAATAAGAAGAAGATGAGAAAGAAGAAGATGAGAACGAAGAAGAAGAAGAAGAGGAAGAAGAACAGAAAAACATGAAGAAGAAGAGGAAGAAAAGATGTATAAGGGATTAAGGGTTAAGGATTAGGTGTTAGGTATTCAGAATTATGTATTAAGGATTAAGGATTTGGGATTGGAGATTATGGATTAGTCATTAAGGATTAAGATTTAGAGATTAAGGATAAGGAATTAAAGAGTAAGGATTATGGAATAAGAATTAGGGATTGTGGATTAAGGATTAGGGATTTAGGATTATAGATTATGGGATTAATTACTAAAGATTGTTGGTTAGGTGTTAAGGGTTAGGGATTACAAATTAGGTAATTAAGGTTAGGGATTAAGGATGAGAGATTAGTGATTAAGGATTTGAGATTAAGGATTAGGAACTAGAGATTCAGGGTTAGGGATAGGAGATTAAGTGATTATAATTAGGATTTTGGATTAAGGATTAAAGATTAAGAACTAGCGATTAAGGATTAAGGATTTGGGATTAGGGATTAAGGATTAGGGATTATTGATTATAAATTAGGGATTAAGGATTTGGGATTAAGTATTGAGGACTAGGGTTTAGGGATTAGAGATTAGGAATTAAGGATCAGAAATTATGGATTAAGGATGGATTAGTGACTAAGGTATAGGGATTAAAGACTAAGGAATGAGGAGAGATGGATTAGGCATTATAGATTAGGGATTAAGGGATATGGATAAAGGATTACGAAGAAGAACGAGAAGAAGAAGTAGAAGAAGACAATGATGGAGAAGATGAAGAAGAAAAAGAAGAAGAAAAAGAAGAAGTAGAAGAATAAGAAACAAAAGTGGAAGAAAGAATAGGAGGAAAAGAAGAAGAAAAAGAGCAATAAGAAAAATAAGAATAATAAGATGAAAAAGGCAAAGAAGAAGAAGAAGAAGATGAAAAAGGAGAAAATGATGAAGGAGAAGTAGAAGAAGAAGTAGTACAAGAAGAAGGAGAAGAAGAAGACATAGAAGTAGAAGATGAAAAAGAAGAGGAAAAAGTAGAATAAGAAGAAGAAGAGGAGGAAGAAGAAGACGAAGAAGAAGAACAAAAAGTAAAAGGCAAGAAGTAGAGGAAGAAGAGGAGGAAATTGGAGAAGAAGATGAAGAAGGAGAAGAAGAAATGGTAGAAGATGAAGGAGAAGGAGAAGAAGGACTACGAAAAGATGAAAAAGGAGATGGAGAATGAGAAAGAGAGGAGGAGGAGAAGGATAAGGAGATAGAGAAGTAGAAGGAGAAGGAGAAGGAGAAGTAGATGGAGAACGAGAAAAAGATAGAGATGATGGAGAAAAAGAAGGAGGAGGAGGAAAAGAAGAAGAAGAAGAAATAAAAGAAGAAGGAAAAGAAGAACAACTAGAAGAAGAAGAAGAAAAAGAAGAAGAAGATGAAGAAGAAGAAGAAGAAGAAGAGGAAGAACAAAAAGAATAAAAAAAGAAGAAGGAAAAATAAAGTAGACAAAGGGATGAAGAAGAGGAAGGCAAAGAAGAAGAAGAAAAAAATGGAGAAGAAGAAGAAAAAGAAGAGGAATAAGAAAAGAAGAAGAAAAAGAAGAAGAAGAAGTAGAACAAGATGTGGAAGAAGAAGAAGATGAAGATCAAGAGGAGAAGAAGAAGAAGAACAAAAAGGATAAGAGGTAGATGTGGAAGAAGAGGAAGAAGAAGTAGTAAAAGATGAGGAAGAAGAAGAAGAAGAGTAAGAGGAAGAAGAAGAAGAAGATAAAGTGGAAAAAGAGATGGATTAAGGATTTGCAATTAGTGGTTATGGATTAGGGAGAAGAAGAACAAGAAGAAGAATAAGAAGAAGAAGTTGAAGGAGACGAATAAGTAGAAGAAGAGGAGGAAGAAGAAGAAGAAGAAGAAAAAGGGGGAGAAGAAGAAGCAATAGTAGAAGAAGAAGAAGTCGAAGAAGAATAAGAAGAAGAGTAAGAGGAAGAAGAAGAAGAGGAAGAAGAAGAATGAGAGGAAGAGGCAGAAGAAGAAGAAGAAGAAGAAGAAGATGAACAAGAAGAAGAAGAGGAAGACAAAGAAGAAGAAGAAGAAGAAGATGAGAAAGAAGTAGAATAAGTGCAGGAGGAAGAAGAGGAAGAAGAAGAAAGGGAAGAAAATATGGATGATCAATTAGGGATTAGGGGTTAGGGATCTGGGATTAGGTGTTAGGGATTAGGAGTTACAGATTATGGATGAAGGATTAGGGATTAGAGATTATGGATTAGCAATTAAAGATTAGGGTTTAGAGGTTGAGGATAAAGGATTAAAGAGCAGACATTAAGAAATATTTAATAGGGATGAGGGATTAAGGATTGGGGAATAAGAATTAAGGGATTAATGGTTAGGGATTAGGGATTATGGATTAAGGGATTAGTTACTAAGGATTGTAGGTTACGTGTTAAGGATTAGGGATTCCAAATTATGCAAATAGATATTAAGGATTAAGGATTAGAGATTATTGATAGAGGATTTTAGGCCATGTGGGATACTCCACCTTGAAGAAGATTTCAAAATTAGATGTAGTTAGAGGCCTTCCAAAACCAAGCTAGTCAAATTGGGAGTTGTGTGAATCTTGCCAAAAGGGAAAACAACTTAAATCCTCTTTCAAATCTCAAAATGAATTAACAACTAGTAGACCTTTAGAAAAAATCTACTTAGATCTTTTTGGTCCAATACAACCTTTGAGTTTAGGAGGAAAACAATACGGATTTGTTATAGTTGATGATTTTTCTAGATATACTTGGGTGTTTTTTCTTAGACATAAAAATGAAGCCTTTGAGAACTTTGAAGATTTGATTAGAGAGTTAGAAAGGCAACATAGTCTAAAATTAATTTTTATGCAAAGTGACAATGGGGGTGAATTTAAGAATGAATATTTTAGTGAGTTTTCTAAAGAGAAAGGAATCAAACATCAATTCACATGCCCATATACACCACAACAAAATGGCATTGTAGAAAGAAAGAATAGAACATTAGTTGAGATGGGTAGAACCATGTTAGCCGAATATAACTTACCCAAATATTTCTTGGCCGAAGCTATTAGCACGGCATGTTACATCATAAATAGGGTTAATTTGAGACCAAAGTTGAAGAAAACTCCTTATGAATTGCTAAGGAAGAAGAAACCAAATCTTAGTTATTTTCATGTTTTTGGTTGTAAGTGCACTATTCTTAAAAATGAGAGAGCAAACTTAGGAAAGTTTGATGAGAAGGCAAGTGTATGAATCATTTTAGGGTATTCATCAATTAGAAAAGCATATAGAGTTTTTAATCAAGAATCACATAAAATAGAGGAAACAATGCATGTTGTGTTTGATGAGACAATTCAACTAGTTAATGAAAAGCATTTAGAAGATGAAATAGAATTAGTAAAGAATCTAGATTTAAATATAGAAAATCTAGAAATAGAAATAGAAAAAGAAAAAGAAAATAATTTATCTAAAGGATGGAAATTTGCAACCTCACATCCAAAGGATTTGATTATAGGAGATGTGAACCAAGGAGTGAAGACTAGAGCTTCAATTAGAGATATAAATCATAGTGTCTTTATGTCATTTTTTGAACCCAGTTCTATAGAAGAATCCCTTGTGGATGATTATTGGGTTCAAGCTATGAATGAAGAGTTAGACCAATTTGAAAGAAATCAAGTTTGGGAATTAGTACCAAGACCTAGTGATCAACAAGTAATTGGTACTAGATGGGTCTATAAAAATAAATTAGATGAAAATGGTGTAATAATTAGGAATAAGGCTAGACTTGTTGCTAAGGGATATAGTCAAATAGAAGGTATTGACTTTGAGGATTCATTTGCACCCGTAGCTAGGTTAGAAGCAATTAGATTACTTCTAGCGTATTCATGTTATAAGAATTTTAGATTGTTTCAAATGGATGTAAAAAGTGCTTTCTTAAATGGAATAATAGAAGAGGATGTGTTTGTAGAACAACCACCAGGTTTTGAAAAGCATACACAAGATAATTATGTCTACAAGCTTATGAAAGCTCTTTATGGCCTTAAACAAGCTCCACGTGCATGGTACCATAGGTTGAGTAATTATCTAGTAGAAAGTGGCTTTAGAAAGGGTAAATCAGATACTACATTATTTCTAAAGCCTTTAGGAGATGATTTATTAATTGTTCAAATTTATGTTGATGATATTATTTTTGGTAGTACAAAAGAAGAAATGTGTAGAGAATTTGGAGATCTTATGACTAAGGAATTTGAGACGAGCATGATGGGTGAGCTAACGTTTTTCTTAGGATTGCAAATAAGACAACTAAAAGATGGTATTTTTATTTCTCAAACAAAATATTTGAAAGAAATGTTTAAGAAATATGATTATGAAAATATGAAACCTAGAAAAGTTCCCATGAATCAATCTATTCAATTAGACCTAGATGAACAAGGGAAAACCATAGACCAAAAACTTTATAGAGGACTTATAGGATCTTTATTATACCTTACAGCTAGTAGGCCCGACATTCTATTTAGTGTTGGATTATGTGCTAGGTTCCAAGCAAACCCAAAGGAAAGTCACTTAAAAGCTATTAAAGCAATCTTCAAATATTTGAAGGGAACTATGACTCTAGGATTATGGTATCCTAGAAATGACCTTTCTTGTGAACTCATTGGCTATACAGATTCAGATTTTGGAGGATCTAAAGTGGATAGGAAGAGCACATCAGGGACATGTCAATTCTTGGGACATTGTCTTGTTTCATGGTCAAGCAAAAAACAAAATTGTATAGCCTTGTCAACAACAGAAGCTGAATATGTTGCAGCTGGAAGTTGTGTTGCTCAAGTACTATGGTTAAGACAACAACTTCAAGACTATGGTCTAGAAGTCACACATATACCTATTAGAATTGACAATACTAGTGCATTAGCATTAGCTAAGAATCAAGTTCATCTTTCTAGGACTAAGCACATAGATGTTAGATATCACTTTATTAGAGACCAAGTGGCCAAAGGATTAGTAGAATTAGAGTATGTTCCTACTAAGCTTGAATTGGCTGACATTTTTACCAAACCGTTACCATCGGAGCAATTTCAAACATTGAGAGAACAATTAGGAATTTTAGACATTGCTTAGGATTAACACCCTTTTGATGGTGTCAAAGGGAGAGAATAGTTAGGAGTTAGGAGGAGCATAAAGATGGGGGAGCATGATAATTATTAATCTTCTCATTAAGATTTCTCTTCTTAAAAGTTTATTTTTATTCATTTTATCATTTTGTTTTGTAGATTTAAAACATTTATGTCTTGCCATCATCAAAAGGGGGAGATTGTTACACCCTTGTGTTTGATGAGTCAAGCATAAATGTTTATATTTTATTTAGGCTTGATTTTAAGTAAAATTGTTAATATTTAATTAAATCAAGCCATGTATTTCACATGTCTAAAATAGTGGTCTCTAAGGACCTTGAAGCCATGGCATGCTTCAAGGAAATTTGGGACATGTACTAGAATTTTCATATTTGAGTTTTTATTAATTTTCTTGAAATTGAGATGTCCAATTTTTGAGATTATGAGGCACACTAGTAGTATTAATATTTAAAAATGTTATAAAATTAATAATTATTGAATTTTAATTTTTGGGCCAAGCTTTATTGACAAAAAGTATAGACATTGGTATTTGATTTTTTATAATTATTTAGGAATTATTTTTTATAAATTTCTTTCAATAATCATTTAGAAAACTTATAATACTATGATAATATAAAATTATTTGGGTACACTTATATTTAAAATTTTAGCACAAAAATTCTTCCAATCAACCATAAAACAGCTTAAGTCTCGGGAAAATTCACTGTAGCACTGGGCGGGCCAACCCGTCACGCAATTAGCCCGTCCAGGTCTTTTAGAAGGAGATGAAGAAGAAGACGAAGAAGAAGAAAAAGTAGAATAAGAAGAAGAAGAAGAAGAAGAAGAAGACGAAGAAGAAGAAGAAGTAGAATGAGTAGAAGAAGAAGAAGAAAGAATAAGAAGAATAAGAAGAAGAAGAAGAAGAAGATGTACTAATAGAAGAAGAAGAAGGAGAAGAAAGGAGAAGAAGAAGTAGTTGAAGAAGAAGAAGAATAAGTAGAAGTGAAGAAGAATAAGAAGAAGAAAAAGAAGAAGAAGAAGAAGAAGAAGAAGAAAAAGGCAAAGAAGAAGAAGAAGAAGAAGAAGAAGAAGAATAAAAAGAAGACAAAGAAGAAGAAGAAGAAGAACAAGAAGAAGAAAAAGAGGAAGAAGAAGAGGAAAAAGAAGAAAAAAGTAGAGGAAGAAGTAGAAGAAGGAGAAGAAGAAGAAAAATAATTATAAGAAGAAGGAGATGAAAGCAAAGAAGAAGAAGAAGTGGAAGAAAAGGAAGTAGAAGTAGTAGTAGTAGAAGAAGAAGAAGAAGAAGTAGAAGAAGAGGAAAAATAAGAAGAAGAAGAATTAGAAGTGGAAGAAGAAGAAGAAGAAGAAAAATAAGAAGTTGAAGAAGAAGAAGAAGAAGAAGAAACAAAAGAAGAAGAAGTTGATGAAGAAGAAGCAGAAGATGATGAAGGAGAGGAAGAACAATGAGAAAAATAAGAAGAAGAAAAAGAAGAAGAAGAACAAGAAGAATTAGTAGTAGTAGGATAAGAAGGAGAAGAAGAAGAAGAAGAAGATGTAGAAGAATAAAAAGAAGACGATGAAGAAGAAGAGGAAGAAAAATAGAAAGAGGAAGAAGAAGACAAAGAAGAATAGGAAAAAGAAGAAGAAGAAGAAGAAGAAGAAGAAGAATAAGAACAAGAGGACAAAGAAGAGGAAGATGAAGAAGAAGAAGAAGAAGAAGAAGGAGAAGTAGAATTAGAATGAAGAAGGAGAAGAAGAAGAAGAAGAAGAAGACGAAGTAGAAGAAGAAGAAAAAGAAGGAGAACCAAAAGAAAAGGAAGAAGAAGATGAAGAAGAGGAAGAAAATGAAGAAGAAGAAGAAAAGAAGAGGAAGAAGAAGAAAGAAGAAGAAGAAGAAGAAGTAGTAGAAGAACGAGAAGAAGAAAGAAGAAGAAGTAGAAGAAGAATAAGAAGAAGAAGAAGAAGAAGAAATAATTGTAGTAGTAGTAGTAGAAGAAGAAGAAGCATAATAAGAAATAGTAGACGTAATAGGGAAGAAGAAGTAGAAGAAGAAGAAGACAGACAAAAAAGAAGGAGATGGAGAAGAAAATGAAGAAGAAGAAGAAGTAGAAGAAGTTGATAGTGAACAAGATAAAGAAGAAAAGAAGAAGAGAAAGATGAAGAGGAAGAAGAAGAGGAAGAAGAACAATAAGAAGAAGTTGAAGAAGAAGAAGAAGAAGAAGAAGTTGTAGAAGAAGAAGAAGAAGAAGAAGAAGAAGAAGAAAAGGAAGAAGAAGAAGAATAAGAAGAAGAAGAAGAACAGGAAGAAGAAGAAGAAGAAGATGAAGGAAAAGAAGGGGAATAAGGAGAAGAAGATAAAAGAGAAGTTGAAGAACAAAAGGAGGAAGAAGAAGAAGAAGAAGAAAAAGAAGAGGTGGAGGAAGAAGAAGAGGAAGTACGAGAAGAAGATGATGTAGAAGAAGAAGTGGAAGAAGAAGAAGAAGAAGAAGAAGAAGAAAAAGAAGAAGAAGAAGAATAAGAAGAGGTAGAGGAGGAGGAAGAAGAAGAAGAAGAAGAAGAAGAAGAAGTAGAATAGAAGAAGAAGAAGAAGAAAAAGAAGAAGAAGAAAAGGAAGAAGAAGAAGAAGAAGAAGTAGAAGTAGAAGAAGAAGACGAAGAAGAAGAAGAAGAAGAAGAAGAAGAAGAAGAAGATAATGTTGAAGAAGAAGAAGATGATGATGATGAAGAAGAAGAAGATGATAATGTTGAAGAAGACGAAGACGAAGAAAATGAAAAAGGAAGAAGAAGAAGAAGATGGAAGAGGAAGAATAAGAAGTAGAAAAAGAGGAAGGAGAAGAAGAAAGAAGGAGAAGTAGAAGTAAAAGAAGTGGAAGAAGTAGAAGAAGAAGAAGGAGAAGAAGAAGAAGAAGAAGAAGTAATAGAGGATGAAGTACAAGAAGAACAAGTAGAAGAAAAAGAAGATGAAGAAGAAGAAGACAAAGAAGAAGAAGAAGAAGAAGTAGAAGTAAAAGTAGAAAAAGAAGAAGAAGAAGAAGAAGAAGATTAAGTAGTAGCAGAAGAAAAAAAAGAAGAAGAAGAAGAAGAAGATGTGATGATGATGAAGAAGGAAGAAGAAGAAGAAGATGAAAGAAGAAGAATAATAAGAAGTAAAAGAAGATGAAGAAGAATGAAAAGGAAGAAGTAAAAGAAAAAGAAGTTGATGAACTAGAAGAAGAAGAATACGAAGAAGAAGAAGAAAAAGAAAAAATAGTAGTAGAAGTAGAAGAAGAAAAAGAAGAGCAAGAAGAAGAACAAATTACATGAAAAAGAAGAAAAAGAAGAAGTAGGAGAAGATGAAGAAGAAGAAGGAACAGAAGAAAAAGAAGAAGTAGAAGAATAAGAAAGAAGAAGGAGAAGAAGCAGACAAAGTAGAAGAAGAAGAAGAAGAAAAAGTAGTGGTAGAAGAAGGAGATGAAGAAGAAGAAGGAGAAGAAGGTGATGACGATGATGACAAAGAAGGAAGAAGAAGAAGAAGGAGAAGAAGATGAAAGAAGAAGAATAATAAGAACTAGCAGAAGATGAAGAAGAAGAATGGAAAAGAAGTAGAAGAAAAAGAAGTTGAAGAACTCGAAGAGGAAGACAAAGAAGAAAAAAAGTAGTAGTAGAAGAAGAAGTAGAAGACGAAGAAGAAGATGAAGAATGAGAACTAGAGGTAGGAGGAGAAAGATAAAGAGATGGAGATAGAGATGTAGAAGGAGAATGACAACGAGAAGGAGAAGGAGAAGGAAAGAAGGTGAAGAAGATGAAGATGAGGAAGAAGAAGAAGAAAAAGAAAAAGAATATGAAATAGAGAAGAGGAAGAAGAACAAGAATAAAAAGAAGAAGAAAAAGAAGAAGAAAAAGTAAAAGAAAAAGTAGAGAAGAAAAGGAAAAAAAAGAACAAAAAAGAAGGGAAAAAAAGGAGAAGATTGGGAGAAGAAGAAGAGGAAGGCAAAGAAGAAGAAGAAGAAGAAGAAATTGGAGAAGAAGAAGAAGAAGAAGCAGAAGAAGAAAAGAAGAAGAAGAAGCAGAAGTAGAAGAAGAAGAAGAAGAGGAATAGTAAGAAGAAGAACAAAAAAGAAAAGAGGAAGATGTGGAAGAAGAGGAACAAGAAGAAGTAGAAGAAGAGGAAGAAGAAGAAGAAGAAGAAGAACGAGAAGAGGAAGAAGAAGAAGATGATGAAGAGGAACTTGAGATTGATTAAGGATTAGAAATTAAGGGTTAGGGAGAAGAAGAACAAGAAGAAGAATAATAAGATGGAGAAGTTGAAGATGAAGAAGAAGAGGAAGAAGAAGAAGAAGAGAAAGAGGAAGAAGAACAATCAGTAGAAGAAGAGAAAGAAGATGAAGAAGAATAAGAAGAGGAATAAGAAGAAGAAGAAGAAGAAGAGGAAGAAGAAGAATGAGATCAAGAGGAAGAAGAAAAAAATGAAGAAGACGAAGAAGAAGAAGATGAACAAGAAGAAGAAGAAGAGGAAGAAGAAGAGGAAGAGGAAAAAGAAAAAGAAGATGAGGAAGAGAAGATGAAGATGAGGAAGAAGAAGGGGAAGAAGAAGAAGATGGGGAAGAAATATGGATTAGCGATTAAGGATTTGGGTTATGGATTAGGGATTAGGTGTTAAAGATTAAGGATTACAGATTAGGGATTAAGGATGAGGGATTAGAGATTACGAATTAGCAATTAAGGATTAGGGTTTGGAGATTAAGGATAAGGGTTTAAAGAGTAGGAATTAAGGAATATGTAATAAGGATTAAGGACTAAAGATTTGGAATAGGGATTAATGATTAGAGATGTTGAATTATTGATTATGGATTAAGGAATTAATTACTATGGATTGTAGGTTAGGCATTAAGGATTAGGAATTACAAATTTGGTAATTGAGATTAGAGATTAAGAATTAGAGATTAGTGAATAGGGATTTTGGATTTAGGATTAAGAATTAGAGATAAGAATTAGGGACAAGAAATTAAGTGATTATAATTAGGATTAAAGATTAAAGATTATAGATTAAGGATTAAGGATTTAGGATTAGAGTTTAGGGACTATGGATTAAGGATTAGGGATTAGATTATAGATTATGGATTAGAAATTAAGTACTAAGGATTAGCATTTAGGGATTAGAGATTATGGATTTCAGATTAGAGATTAAGGATTAGGAATTTGGATTAAGGATGGATTAGCGATTAGAGTTTGAGGATTAGAGAAAAGGGATTAGGAAGGGATCGATTAGGCGTTATAGATCAGGGATTAGGAAATAAAGATTATTGAATACGAAGAAGAATTAGAAGAAGAAGAAGAGGAGGAGGAAGAAGAAGGCAAAGAAGAAGAAGAAGAAGAAGGAGAAGAAGAATAATAAGAAGGAGAAGAAGTAGAAGAAAAAGAGGAAGAAGAAGGAGAAGGAAAAGAAGAAGAGAAAAATAAGAAAAGAATAAGAATATGAACAGGAAGACGAAGAAGAGGATGAACCAGAAGAAGAAAAGGAATAAGAGGAATAAGAAGACTAAGAATAAGAATAAGAAGAAGAATAAGAAGAAGTAGAAGAAAAGATGAATGAGAAGAACAAGAAGAAAAATAAGAAAGAAGAAGAGGTAAAAGAAGAGAAAAAAGTTGTAGAACAAGCAGAAGAAGAGGAAAATAAGTAGAAGGAGAAGAACAACAAAAAGAAGAAGAGAAGTAGAAGAGGAAGATGAAGAGAAAGGAGAAGAAGACACAGAAGAAAAAGAAGAAAAGGAAGTAGAAGGAGAATGCGGAGGAGGACTTGGAGAAGGTGGAGAAGGAGAAGGATAATAAGAATAAGAAGGAGAAGGAGAAGTAGAGAGAGAAGTAGAAAGGGAAGGAGAAGGAGACAAAGAACCAGAATGAGATGGAGACGTAGAAGGAGAAGGACAAGTAGAAGTAGTAGTAGAAGAAGAAGAAGAGGAAGAAGGAGAAGAAGAAGAAGAACAAGAAGAAGAAATAGGAGTAGAAGAAAAAGAAGTAGAAG
The DNA here is from genome assembly GCA_023846275.1 of Vanilla planifolia. NCBI lineage: Eukaryota > Viridiplantae > Streptophyta > Magnoliopsida > Asparagales > Orchidaceae > Vanilla > Vanilla planifolia. The sequence continues at coordinate 59,292 of JAIUJO010001497.1, read as the reverse complement.
AAGAAGAAGAAGGAGAAGAAGAAGAAGAAGAAAAAGAAGTAGAGGAAGAAGAAGAACAAGTAAAGAAGAAGAAGAAGGAGAAACAGAAGTAGAAGAAAGGGATGAAGAAGAAGAGGAAGAAGAAGAAGAGGAAGAAGAAGAAGAAGAAGAAAAATGAAGAAGTAGAAGAAAATGAAAAGGAAGAAGAAGAAATGAAGAAGAAGAAGAAGAAGAAGAAGAAGAAGAAAAAGAAGAAGAAGAGGAAGAAGAAGGAGAAGAAGCAGAAGAAGAGGAGGAAGAAGAAGAATTGGAAGAACAAGAAGAGCAAGTGGAAGAAGATGAAAAACATAAAGAGGAAGAAGAGATGGATTAAATATTAGCGATTAGTGGCTAGAGATTTGTGAGAAGATGAATAAGAATAATAATAATATGAAGAAGATGTTTAAGAAGAAAAAGAAGAAGAAGAAGAAGAAGAGGTAGAAGAAGAAGAAGAAGAAAAGGGGAAGAAGGAGTAGAAAAAGAAGGAGAAGAAGAAGAAGAAGAAAAAGAAGAGGAAGAAGAAGAGCAAGATGATGATGTTGAAGAAGAAGAAGAAGAAGAAGTAGAGGAAGAAGAAATTGAAGAAGAGGAAGAAGGAGAAGAGGAAAAAGAAGAAGAGGAAAAAGAAGAAGAAGAAGAAGAACAAGAAAAAGGAGAAAAAGTAGAAGAAGAAGAAGCAGAAGAAGTAGAAGATGGAGGAAAAGAAGAAGAAGAAGAAGAAGAAGAGGAATATGAAGAAGAAGAAAAGAGGAAGAAAAAAAAGAAGAAGAAGAGGAAGAAGAAGAAGAAGAAGAAGAAGAGGAAGAAGAATAGGAAGAAGAGGAAGAAGAGCAAGAAGAAGGTGAAGAAGAAAAGCAAGAATAAAAAGAAAAAGAAGAAAAAGAATAAGAATAAGAGTAAGAATAAGAATAAGAAGAAGAAGAAGAAGAAGAAGAAGAAGGGGAAGAAGAAGAAGAAGAGGATCAATTAGTAAAAGAAGAAGAAGAAGAAGAAGAAGAAGAAGAGTAGAAGATGAAGAGAAGGAGAAGAAGAAGAAGAAGGAGAGGAGCAACAAGAAGAAGAAGAAGAAAAAGAAGTGGAAGTAGAAGAAGAAGAAGAATAGGTAAGAGAACAAAAGTAGGAAGTAGTAATAGTAGTAACAGAAGATCAAGAAGTAAAAGAGGAAGAAGAAGAACAAAGAGAAGTAGAAGTTGAAAAAGATGTGGAAGAAGAAGAAGAAGAAGTGGAAGAAGAAGGAGAAGAAGAAGAAGCTGAGGAGGACTAATAAGAAGAAGAAGAAGAAGAAGTAGAACAAAAAGAAGAAGAAGTGGAGGAAGAAGAAGAGGTAGAAGAAGAAGAAGAAGAATAGGAAGAAGAAGAAGATGAAAAAGTAGAAAAAGAAGATGAAGAAGAAGAAGAAGAAGAAGAGGAAGAAGAAGAGGAAGACGAAGAACAGGATGTTGTAGTGGAAGAAGAAGAAGAAGAGTATCAAGGACAAGAGGAAAAAGGAGAAATACCAGTAGTAGTAGTAGAAGAAGAAGAAGAAGAAGAAGAAGAGGGAGAAGAAGAAATAGAAGAACAAGAGCAAAATGAGGAAGAAGAGGAAGAAGATGAAGAAGATGAGGAAGAGTTAGAACAAAAGAAGAAGAAGAAGAAGAAGTTGAAGAAGAAGTGGAAGAAGATGAAGAAGAGGAAGAAGATGAAGTTAAAGAAGAGAAGGGAGAAGAGCAAGAAGAAGAGGAGCAGGAAGAGAAAGAGGAAGAGGATGAAGAAGAAGAAGAAAAAGTAGAAGAAGAAGAAGATGAAAATAAAGAGGAAGAAGAAAAAGAACAAGAAGAAGAACGAAAAGAAGAATAAAAAAATGAAGAGGAAGAAGAAGGAGAAGAAAAAAAGAGAACAATAAGAAGAAGAAGAAGAAGAAGAAGAAGAAAAAGTAGAAGAAGAAGAAGAAGTTGGAGAAGAGGAAGAAGAGGAAGACAAAGAAGAGGAAGAAAAAGTAGAAGAAGAGGGAGAAGAAGAAGAAGAATGAGAAGAGAAAGAGGAGGAGGAAGAAGAAGTGAAACAAAAAGAAGTAGTAGAACAAGAAGAAGAGGAAGAAGAAGAAGAAAAGGAAGGAGAAGAAGAAGAAGAAGAAGGATTAGAGGAAGAAAGAAAGAGGAAAAGAAGTAGTAGAAGAAGAAGAAAAGGGGGAGGAGGAAGAAGTAGAAGAACAATAAAAGAATAATAAGAAAGAGAAGAAGAGGAACAAGAAAAAGATGAAGAAGAAGAAGAATAAGGGGAAGATGAGGAAGACGATGAAGAAGAAGATGAAGAAGATGAGGAAGAAGGAGAAGAAGAAGTGGAAGAAGAAGAAGAAGAAGAAGTGGAAGAAGAAGAGGAAGAAGAGGAAAAAGTAGAAGAAGAGGAAGAAGAAGAAATGATTAAAAAGCAAGAAGAAAAGTAGGAATAAGAAGAAAAAGAGGAAGAATAGGAAGAAAATGAAGAAGGAAAAGAAGAACAAGAGGAAGAAGTAAAAGAAGAAGAAATAGAAGAAGAAGAAGAAGAAGAAGAGGAAGCAGAAAAAGTAAAAAAAAAGAAGGGGAAGAAGAAGAAGGGGAAGAAGAAGAAGAAGAAGAAGAAGAAGAGAAAGTAGAGACAAATTTAGGATTAGTGATTTAGGATTAATGATTAGAGATTAGTGATTAAGGATTCGAGATTCAGGATGAGTGATTAGAGATTAGGGATTAGGATCACTGATTAAGCGATTTTAATTAGGATTATGGACTTGGGATTAGGGACTAAAAAGGGAGGGATTAGGAAGTTGGGAGTACATATTATGGATTAGGGAGGGAGGGATTTGATATTAGGCATTAGGGATCAGAGATTAGGGAGTTGGGATTATGGTTTAGTAGTTAGAGATTAGGGTTTAGGGATTAAGGATTACAAATTAAGAAGTAAGGATTAGAGAATAAGTGATAAGGACAAGGGATTAAAGATTAGGGATGAAGAGATTAGGGACTAAGGATTAAGTATTAGGGATGAAGAGATTAATGATTAAGGATTATGGATTAACGATTAAGAGATTAATTATTAAAGATTAAGGATTTAGCATTAGGGATTTTGGATTAGGAAAAAGGAAAAAATAATTAGGGTTTATGGATTAGAGATTAGAGATTAGGGATTTCAAAAGTCAGATTAGGTATAAGAGATTATTCATTAGAGATTAAGGTATTATGATTGGGATTTAGGATTAAGGATTATTGATACGTAGAAGAAGCAGTAAAAGAAGAGGAAGGAGAAGGAGAAAGAGAAGAAGAAAGAGAAGGAGAAGAAGAAGAAGAAGAAGAAGAAGAAGAAGAAATAAAATATGAAGAAGAAGGAGAAGAAGAAGAAGAAAAGAAGAAGAGAAAGAAGATGAACAACAAAAGAAGAAGTAGAAGAAGAAAAAGAATAAGAAGAGAAAGAAGAAGAAAGAGAAGCAGAGGAAGAAGAAGAAGAAGAGGAGGAAGAAGAAGAAGAAGAAGAAGAAGAAGAGGAAGAACAAGAACAACAACAAGAAGAAGATGATGAGGAAGAAGAAGGGGATGAAGTAGAAGAAGAAGTAGAGAAAGAAGAAGTGGAAGAAGAAGAAGAAGAAATGGAAGAAGAGATGGATTAAGGGTTAAAGATTAGAGATAAGCTATTAAGGATTAAGGATTAGGGATTTAGGATTGGGGATTAGGGATTAGGAATTCACAATTATGGATTAGGGTTTAAGGATTATGGATAGAGGATTAAGGAGTAGGAATTAATGAATAAGTAATATGGATTAAGGATTAAAGATTAGAGATTAGAGATTAAGGATTAAAAGATTAATTATTAAGGATTAGGTATTAAAGATTATGGATTAAGGGAGAAATTTCTAAGGATTATTGATTAAGCATTAAGGATTAGGGATTACAGATTAGGAAATTGAGATTAGGAATTAAGGATTAGATATTAGTTATCAAGGATTCGAGATTCAGGATTAGGGATTAGGGACTAATGATTACGCGATTATAATTAGGATTATCGATTGTAGATTAGGGAGTAAAGATTAGGGATTAATATTATGGATTAGAGATTATGGATTATAGAATAAGGATTATGGATTAGGGATTATGTATTAGAGATTAGGCTTTAGGGATTAGAGATTAGGGGTTAAGGATTAGGAATTATGGATTAAGGGTTGGTTAGGGATTAGGGACGGATCGATTAAGCACTAGATATTAAGGATTAGAGATTAGAGATTTGGGAGGAACGAATTAAGGAGTAAAGAATAGGGAATAAGGATTAAGGATTATGAAGAAGAAAAGAAGAAGAAGAAAGTATAGAAGAAGAAGAACAACAACAAGGAGAAGAAGAAGGAGAAGTAGTAGGACAAGGAGAAGGAAGACAAGAAGGAGAACGAGAAGGAGATGCAGAAGGAAAATGAGAAGATGGAGATGTTGAATGAGAAGGTGAAGGAGTAGGAGAAGCAGAAGGAAAAGGAGAAGGACAAAGATAAGGAGAAGGAGAAGGAGAAGAGGAAGGAGAACGAGGATGACAAGAAGAAGAAGAATAAGAAGATGAAGTAGAAGAAGAAGAAAAAAAGAGGAAAAAAATGAGGAGGAAGAAGAAGAAGAAATAGAAGAAGAAGAATAAGAAAAACTAGAAGAACAAGAAGAAAAATAAGAAGAAGAAGAAGAAGATGAATAACAAGAAAAGAAGAATGAGAAAAAGAAGAAGAAAGTGATGAAGAAGAAGAGGAAGTAGAAGAAGAAGAAAAAGAAAAAGAAGAAGAAGAAGAAAAGAAGAAGAGGAAGATGAAGAAGAAAAAGAACAGGAAGAAGACGAGGAAGAAGAAAATGATGATGAAGAAGAAGATGAGGAAGAAGAAGAGGAAGAAGAAAAGGAAGAGCAGGAAGAAGTGGATGAAGAAGAAGAAGAAGATGTGGAAGAAGAAGAAGAAGAAGAAGAAGAAAAGGAAGAAGAAGATAAGATAGAGGAAGAAAAGATGGATTAGGGATTAGCAATTATGGGTTAAGGATTAGAGAGATGAAGAAGAAGAATAACAAGAAGTAGAAGAAGAAGTGGAAGAGGAAAAAGAAGAAGAAAAAGAAGTGGAAGAAGAAGAGGACGAAGAAGAAGAAGAAGAAGAAGAAGGAGATGAGGAAGAAGAAGAAAAACAGGAAGAGGAAGAAGAAGAAGAGGAGGAAGAAGAAAAGGAAGAGGAAGAAGAGATGGATTAGGGATTAGCAATTATGGGTTAAGGATTAGAGAGATGAAGAAGAAGAATAACAAGAAGAAAAAGAAGTGGAAGAAGAAGAGAAAGAAGAAGAAGAAGAAGAAGAAGAAGAAGAAGGAGATGAGGAAGAAGAAGAATAAGAGGAAGAGGAAGAAAAAGAAGATGAGGAAGAAGAAGAGGAAGAGGAAGAAGAGATGGATTAGGGAATAGGGATTAGTGATTATGGGTTAAGGGTTAGAGAGATGAAGAAGAAGAAGAATAAGAAGTAGAAGACGAAGTTGAAGAAGAAAAAGTAGAAGAAAAAGAGGAAGAAGGAGATAAAGAAGAAGAAGAAGAGGGAGAAGAAGAAGAAGAAGAAGAACGAGAAGAAGAAGAAGAAGAAGAGGAAAAAGAAAAAGAAGTAGAAGAAGAAGAAGTAGAATAAGAAGAAGTAGAAGAATAAAAAGAAGGAGAAGAGGAAAAAGAGAAAGAAGTAGAAGAAAAGATAAAGAAGAAGAAGCAGGAGAGGAAGAAGAAGTACAGAAGAAGAAGAAGATGAAGAAGAATAACAAGAGGAGAAAGAAGAAGATGAAGAAGAAGAAGAACAAAAGGAAGAAGAAGAAGAAGAAGAAGAAGAAGAGGAAGATGATGGAGATGAAGAAGTGGATGAAGAGGAAGTAAAAGAAGAACAATAAGAAGAAGAGGAAGTTGAGGATGAAGAAGAAGAAGAAAAATAAGAAGAAAAATAAGAAGAAGATGAGAAAGAAGAAGATGAGAACGAAGAAGAAGAAGAAGAGGAAGAAGAACAGAAAAACATGAAGAAGAAGGGGAAGAAAAGATGTATAAGGGATTAAGGGTTAAGGATTAGGTGTTAGGTATTCAGAATTAGGTATTAAGGATTAAGGATTTGGGATTGGAGATTATGGATTAGTCATTAAGGATTAAGATTTAGAGATTAAGGATAAGGAATTAAAGAGTAAGGATTATGGAATAAGTATTAGGGATTGTGGATTAAGGATTAGGGATTTAGGATTATAGATTATGGGATTAATTACTAAAGATTGTTGGTTAGGTGTTAAGGGTTAGGGATTACAAATTAGGTAATTAAGGTTAGGGATTAAGGATGAGAGATTAGTGATTAAGGATTTGAGATTAAGGATTAGGAACTAGAGATTCAGGGTTAAGGATAGGAGATTAAGTGATTATACTTAGGATTTTGGATTAAGGATTAAGGATTAAGAACTAGCGATTAAGGATTAAGGATTTGGGATTAGGGATTAAGGATTAGGGATTATTGATTATAAATTAGGGATTAAGGATTTGGGATTAAGTATTGTGGACTAGGGTTTAGGGATTAGAGATTAGGAATTAAGGATCAGAAATTATGGATTAAGGATGGATTAGTGACTAAGGTTTAGGGATTAAAGACTAAGGAATGAGGAGAGATGGATTAGGCATTATAGATTAGGGATTAAGGGATATGGATAAAGGATTACGAAGAAGAAGAAGAAGACAATGATGGAGAAGATGAAGAAGAAAAAGAAGAAGAAAAAGAAGAAGTAGAAGAATAAGAAACAAAAGTGGAAGAAAGAATAGGAAGAAGAATAGGAGGAAAAGAAGAAGAAAAAGAGCAATAAGAAAAATAAGAATAATAAGATGAAAAAGACAAAGAAGAAGAAGAAGAAGATGAAAAAGGAGAAAATAATGAAGGAGAAGTAGAAGAAGAAGTAGTACAAGAAGAAGGAGAAGAAGAAGACATAGAAGTAGAAGATGAAAAAGAAGAGGAAAAAGTAGAATAAGAAGAAGAAGAGGAGGAAGAAGAAGACGAAGAAGAAGAACAAAAAGTAAAAGGCAAGAAGTAGAGGAAGAAGAGGAGGAAATTGGAGAAGAAGATGAAGAAGGAGAAGAAGAAATGGTAGAAGATGAAGGAGAAGGAGAAGAAGGACTACGAAAAGATGAAAAAGGAGATGGAGAATGAGAAAGAGAGGGAGGAGGAGAAGGATAAGGAGATAGAGAAGTAGAAGGAGAAGGAGAAGGAGAAGTAGATGGAGAACGAGAAAAAGAAAGAGATGATGGAGAAAAAGGAGGAGGAAAAGAAGAAGAAGAAGAAATAAAAGAAGAAGGAAAAGAAGAACAACTAGAAGAAGAAGAAGAAAAAGAAGAAGAAGATGAAGAAGAAGAAGAAGAAGAAGAGGAAGAACAAAAAGAATAAAAAAAGAAGAAGGAAAAAAAAAGTAGACAAAGGGATGAAGAAGAGGAAGGCAAAGAAGAAGAAGAAGAAGAAGAAAAAAATGGAGAAGAAGAAGAAAAAGAAGAGGAATAAGAAAAGAAGAAGAAAAAGAAGAAGAAGAAGTAGAACAAGATGTGGAAGAAGAAGAAGATGAAGATCAAGAGGAGGAAGAAGAAGAAGAACAAAAAGGATAAGAGGTAGATGTGGAAGAAGAGGAAGAAGAAGTAGTAAAAGATGAGGAAGAAGAAGAAGAAGAGTAAGAGGAAGAAGAAGAAGATGATAAAGTGGAAAAAGAGATGGATTAAGGATTTGCAATTAGTGGTTATGGATTAGGGAGAAGAAGAACAAGAAGAAGAATAAGAAGAAGAAGAAGTTGAAGGAGACGAATAAGTAGAAGAAGAGGAGGAAGAAGAAGAAGAAGAAGAAAAAGGGGGAGAAGAAGAAGCAATAGTAGAAGAAGAAGAAGAAGTCGAAGAAGAATAAGAAGAAGAGTAAGAGGAAGAAGAAGAAGAGGCAGAAGAAGAAGAAGAAGAAGAAGATGAACAAGAAGAAGAAGAGGAAGACAAAGAAGAAGAAGAAGAAGAGAAAGAAGTAGAAGAAGAGCAGGAGGAAGAAGAAGAAGGGGAAGAAAATATGGATGATCAATTAGGGATTAGGGGTTAGGGATCTGGGATTAGGTGTTAGGGATTAGGAGTTACAGATTATGGATTAAGGATTAGGGATTAGAGATTATGGATTAGCAATTAAAGATTAGGGTTTAGAGGTTGAGGATAAAGGATTAAAGAGCAGACATTAAGAAATATTTAATAGGGATGAGGGATTAAGGATTGGGGAATAAGAATTAAGGGATTGCTGGTTAGGGATTAGGGATTATGGATTAAGGGATTAGTTACTAAGGATTGTAGGTTACGTGTTAAGGATTAGGGATTCCAAATTATGCAAATAGAGATTAGGGATTAAGGATTAGAGATTATTGATAGAGGATTTTAGGCCATGTGGGATACTCCACCTTGAAGAAGATTTCAAAATTAGATGTAGTTAGAGGCCTTCCAAAACCAAGCTAGTCAAATTGTGAGTTGTGTGAATCTTGCCAAAAGGGAAAACAACTTAAATCCTCTTTCAAATCTCAAAATGAATTAACAACTAGTAGACCTTTAGAAAAAATCTACTTAGATCTTTTTGGTCCAATACAACCTTTGAGTTTAGGAGGAAAACAATACGGATTTGTTATAGTTGATGATTTTTCTAGATATACATGGGTGTTTTTTCTTAGACATAAAAATGAAGCCTTTGAGAACTTTGAAGATTTGATTAGAGAGTTAGAAAGGTAACATAGTCTAAAATTAATTTTTATGCAAAGTGACAATGGGGGTGAATTTAAGAATGAATATTTTAGTGAGTTTTGTAAAGAGAAAGGAATCAAACATCAATTCACATGCCCATATACACCACAACAAAATGGCATTGTAGAAAGAAAGAATAGAACATTTGTTGAGATGGGTAGAACCATGTTAGCCGAATATAACTTACCAAAATATTTCTTGGCCGAAGCTATTAGCACGGCGTGTTACATCATAAATAGGGTTAATTTGAGACCAAAGTTGAAGAAAACTCCTTATGAATTGCTAAGGAAGAAGAAACCAAACCTTAGTTATTTTCATGTTTTTGGTTGTAAGTGCACTATTCTTAAAAATGAGAGAGCAAACTTAGGAAAGTTTGATGAGAAGGCAAGTGTATGAATCATTTTAGGGTATTCATCAATTAGAAAAGCATATAGAGTTTTTAATCAAGAATCACATAAAATAGAGGAAACAATGCATGTTGTGTTTGATGAGACAATTCAACTAGTTAATGAAAAACATTTAGAAGATGAAATAGAATTAGTAAAGAATCTAGATTTAAATATAGAAAATCTAGAAATAGAAAAAGAAAAAGAAAAAGAAAATAATTTATCTAAAGGATGGAAATTTGCAACCTCACATCCAAAGGATTTGATTATAGGAGATGTGAACCAAGGAGTGAAGACTAGAGCTTCAATTAGAGATATAGATCATAGTGTCTTTATGTCATTTTTTGAACCCAGTTCTATAGAAGAATCCCTTGTGGATGATTATTGGGTTCAAGCTATGAATGAAGAGTTAAACCAATTTGAAAGAAATCAAGTTTGGGAATTAGTACCAAGACCTAGTGATCAACAAGTAATTGGTACTAGATGGGTCTATAAAAATAAATTAGATGAAAATGGTGTAATAATTAGGAATAAGGCTAGACTTGTTGCTAAGGGATATAGTCAAATAGAAGGTATTGACTTTGAGGATTCATTTGCACCCGTAGCTAGGTTAGAAGCAATTAGATTACTTCTAGCGTATTCATGTTATAAGAATTTTAGATTGTTTCAAATGGATGTAAAAAGTTCTTTCTTAAATCGAATAATAGAAGAGGATGTGTTTGTAGAACAACCACCAGGTTTTGAAAAGCATACACAAGATAATTATGTCTACAAGCTTATGAAAGCTCTTTATGGCCTTAAACAAGCCCCACGTGCATGGTACCATAGGTTGAGTAATTATCTAGTAGAAAGTGGCTTTAGAAAGGGTAAATCAGATACTACATTATTTCTAAAGCCTTTAGGAGATGATTTATTAATTGTTCAAATTTATGTTGATGATATTATTTTTGGTAGTACAAAAGAAGAAATGTGTAGAGAATTTGGAGATCTTATGACTAAGGAATTTGAAACGAGCATGATGGGTGAGCTAACGTTTTTCTTAGGATTGCAAATAAGACAACTAAAAGATGGTATTTTTATTTCTCAAACAAAATATTTGAAAGAAATGTTTAAGAAATATGATTATGAAAATATGAAACCTAGAAAAGTTCCCATGAATCAATCTATTCAATTAGACCTAGATGAACAAGGGAAAACCATAGACCAAAAACTTTATAGAGGACTTATAGGATCTTTATTATACCTTACAGCTAGTAGGCCCGACATTCTATTTAGTGTTGGATTATGTGCTAGGTTCCAAGCAAACCCAAAGGAAAGTCACTTAAAAGCTATTAAAGCAATCTTCAAATATTTGAAGGGAACTATGACTCTAGGATTATGGTATCCTAGAAATGACCTTTCTTGTGAACTCATTGGCTATATAGATTCAGATTTTGGAGGATCTAAAGTGGATAGGAAGAGCACATCAGGGACATGTCAATTCTTGGGACATTGTCTTGTTTCATGGTCAAGCAAAAAACAAAATTGTATAGCCTTGTCAACAACAGAAGCTGAATATATTGCAGCTGGAAGTTGTGTTGCTCAAGTACTATGGTTAAGACAACAACTTCAAGACTATGGTTTAGAAGTCACACATATACCTATTAGAATTGACAATACTAGTGCATTAGCATTAGCCAAGAATCAAGTTTATCTTTCTAGGACTAAGCACATAGATGTTAGATATCACTTTATTAGAGACCAAGTGGCCAAAGGATTAGTAGAATTAGAGTATGTTCTACTAAGCTTGAATTGGCTGACATTTTTACCAAACCGTTACCATCGGAGCAATTTCAAACATTGAGAGAACAATTAGGAATTTTAGACATTGCTTAGGATTAACACCCTTTTGATGGTGTCAAAGGGGGAGAATAGTTAGGAGTTAGGAGGAGCATAAAGATTGGGGAGCATGATAATTATTAATATTCTCATTAAGATTTCTCTTCTTAAAAGTTTATTTTTATTCATTTTATCATTTTTTTTGTAGATTTAAAATATTTATGCCTTGCCATCATCAAAAGGGGGAGATTGTTACACCCTTGTGTTTGATGAGTCAAGCATAAATGTTTATATTTTATTTAGGCTTGATTTTAAGTAAAATTGTTAATATTTAATTAAATCAAGCCATGTATTTCACATGTCTAAAATAGTGGTCTCTAAGGACCTTGAAGCCATGGTATGCTTCAAGGAAATTTGAGACATGTACTAGAATTTTCATATTTGAGTTTTTATTAATTTTCTTGAAATTAAGATGTCCAATTTTTGAGATTATGAGGCACACTAGTAGTATTAATATTTAAAAATGTTATAAAATTAATAATTATTGAATTTTGATTTTTGGGCCAAGCTTTATTGACAAAAAGTATAGCCATTGGTATTTGATTTTTTAAAATTATTTAGGAATTATTTTTCATAAATTTCTTTTCATAGTCATTTAGAAAACTTATAATACTTTGATAATATAAAATTATTTGGGTATAATTATATTTAAAATTTTAGCACAAAAATTCTTCCAATCAACCTTAAAACAGCTTAAGTCTCGGGAAAATTTACTGTAGCACTAGGCGGGCCGACCCGTCACGCAATTAGCCCGTCCAGGTCTTTTAGAAATTAAAAAAAAAATTGGTTGACCCAAGAAGGGCTAGCCAAGACCGGCCAAAGCCCGCCGAGAGGAGCATGACGAGGTCAAACTACAGCGGTGGTCAACGGTCACATGAACAGTGCTTGGCTAATCCAAGCCCGCCCAATGCCCGCAGAGAGGAGCTCGGCTAGGTCAAACTACAGCGACGGTCAACGGTCAATGAACAGTGCATGGTCAAGTCAAGCCGACCAGGTGATGAAATCCCGGTCAAGGAAGGGGGGAGCCAGCCCCACAGAGGCTCGAGAATTAAACAGCGCAAAATCCTTATAAAGCGGTGCGCCGACTTTAGTTCTGCAGTGTGGGACTAAAAATCCCACCTAATAACTTCGGCAGGATCCAAAGGCGCAGATCAAGCCCGCCCAGATCCAACGCGCGAGATTGAAATCGAACGGCTGTTTCGAGTGTTTAATCGGCGCCGTTCGTTCAGCGCGCGGATCCAACGCTCCAGATCAAAATCGAACTACTGTTTCGCGAGTTTAATTGACGTCGTTCGTTCAGCGCTAGGATCCAACGCTCCATATCAAAATCGAACGGCTGTTTCGTAAATTTGATCAGCGCCGTTCGATTTTGGGCCCGGATCGGACGGTGGCTTCTTTCCGTCCGTTGCCCAAATGGATAGTTGTTTTTGAGGAGCCGTTGAAGGATTTTTGAGCTCAATTTTAAGCTCTATAAATAGGAAAGAATTAAGATTTATTGAGTTTACCTTTGCTAAATTCTTTCAAAGATTTCAGATCTCAAATTCGAGCAATCACAAGCAAAAACAGTGCCTTCAAGCTCAAAAGGAAAACTGCAACAATGCGCTTGAAATTAGAGGTTCATGATTCCATTTTTTCTCATTTCTATCCTTCTAATTTTTCAATTGTGTGTGCCTCCCTTTTCTCCTATTTCTCCTAAGTTCTTTTTGCCAATCATTATATTTTTCGTTTTGGGGTAAGGGCATCCCGGCAGTAGTGCTAAAGCCCCGGGTTTGAGTTGAGCCCGGAGAAAAACTCAAGTAGGTTCGAGATTAGCAGTAGTAAAAATCCCAAGTAGGTTTGAGGTGAACCGTACGAAAAACCTCACTTGTAATTGGTGCATTTAGTGGATTTTTCCCAACACTGGTTGGGGGTGGACGTAGACTCGGTTTTGAGTCGAACCACCTAAAAACTTTTGTGTTCAAATTTCTTTATTCGTGCTTAAAACTTTTAAGTTTTAATTTCGAAAGTTATAAAAATTTTTAAATACACAATTCACGCCCCCCCCCCCTCTTGTGGGATTTCCTTAGCACGAAACACTTCAAATGGGAAGAAGTAGAAGATGAAGAAGAAGAAGAAGAAGAAGATGAAGAAGATGAAGAAGAAGAAGAAGGAGAAGAAGAAGGAGAAGAAGAAGAAGAAGAAGAAGAAGAAGAAGAAGAAGAAAAAGAAGAAGAAGAGGATGAACAAGGAAAAGAACAAAAATATGAACAGGAGGACAAAGAAAAAGAAAAAGAACAAGTGGAAGAAGAAGAAGAAGAAGAACAAGAAGAATAAGAAGTGGATGAAGAAGAAGAAGAAGAAGAAAAGATGAATGAGAAGAACAAGAAGAAAAAGAAGAAGAAGAAGAAGAGAAAAAAGAAGAGGAAAATATAGAAGAGGAAGTAGAAGAAGAGAAAGAATAAGAAGAAGAAGAAGAAGAAGACGAAGAAGTTGAAAAAGAAAAGGAAATACAAGTACGAGATGGAGACGGAGGACTTGGAGAAGGTGGAGAAGGTGGAGAAGGAGAAGGAGAAGAAGAATGAGAAGGAGAAGGAGAAGGATAAGGAGAAGGAGAGAGAGAAGTAGAAGGAGAAGGAGAAGGTGAAGGAGAAGGAGAACATGTAGAAGAAGAAGAATCCTTTTCTTTTTCTTCTTTCTTTCTTCTCCTTCTAGTTCTTCTTCTTCCTCCTCTTCTTCTTCTTCTTTTCTTTTTCTTCGTCTACTTCCACTTCTTCATGCTCCTCTTCTACTACTACAACTTCTACCACTTCTTCTTCTACCACTTCTTCTACAACTTCTTTTTGCTTTTCTGCTTCCTCCTCTTCTTCTTCTTTTTCTTCCATTTCTACTTCTTCTTCTCTTGTTTTTCTTCTTCTTCTTCTTCATCTTCTTCAATTTCTTCTTCTTCTTCTTCATCTTCTTCTTCTTCCAATTCTTCTTCTTCTTCTTCTTTTTCTTCTATTACTACTACTACCTTTTCCTCTTCTTTTTACACTTCTTCTTCTTCTTGTTCTTCTTCTTCATCTTCATCTCCTTCGTCTTCTTCTACTACTACTTCATCTTCTTCTTCTTTCTCTTCCTCTTTTCCTTCTTTTTCTTCTCCTTAATTCTTCTCCTTCTTCTTCTTCTTCTCCCTCTTGCTTTTCTTCTTCTTCATCATCATCATCATCTTCTTCTTCTTCTTCTTATTCTTCTCTCTTCTTCTTCTTCTTCTTCTTCTTCCTCTTCTTCATCATTTCTTCTCCTACTTCTTCTTCTTCTTCTTCTTTATCTTTGTCTTCTACTTCTTCCTCTTCTTCCTTTTCTTCCTCTTTTTCTTCTTCTTCTTCTTCTTCCCCGTCCACTTTTCCACCTCTTCCTCTTCTTCTTCTGGCACATCATCATCTTCTTCCTCTTCTTCATCTTCCTCTTCTTTTGCTTCTTCCTTTTCCTTTTCTTCTTTTTCTTCATCCTCTTCTTCTTCTTACTCTTCTTTTTCTTTCTCTTCTTCATCATCATCTTCTTCTTAATCCTTTTCTTCTTTTTCTTTTTCTTTTTCCATTTTTTCAACTTTTTCTTCTCCTATTCTTTTTCTTATTCTTCTTCTTCTCCTCCTTCTACTTCATCTTCTTCTTTTCTTCCTCTTCTTCAACTTCATCCTGTTCTTCTTCCTCTTCTTCTTCCTCTTCTTTTCCTCCTCCGTCTCCTTCTTCTTCAACTTTTTCTTCTTCTTCTTCTTCTTCTTCCTCTTCTTGGTCTTCTTCCACTTCTTCTTCTTCTTCTTCTTCTCCTTCATCTTTTCTTCTTCGTCTTCTTTTTCTTCTTCTTCTTCTTCTTTTTCTCCCTCTTCTTTTTCTTCATCATCTTAGTCATCATCATCTTCTTCTTCTTCTTCCTCTTCTTCTAATTCCTCTTCTTCTTCCTCTTACTCTTCTTCTTCTTCTTCTTCACTATATCTCTTCTTCTTCTTCTTTCTCTTTTTTTCCCACTACTTCCTCTTCTTCTTTTGGCTCTTCTTCCTCTTCTTCTTTTTCATCTTGATTTTCCTCTTCTTTTTATTTTTCTTCCTGTTTTTCTTCTTCTTCTTTTTCTACTTTTTCTTCATCATCTTCATCTTCTTCTTCTTCTTCTTCTCTTCCTACACTTCTTCTTCCTCTTCTTACTCTTCTTCCACTTCTTCTTATTCTTCTTCTTCTACTTCTCCTTCCTCTTCATCTTCTTCTACTTCTTCTTCTTCATATTCTTCTTCTTCTTCTTCCTTTTCTCATTTTTCTTTTTCTTCTACTTCTTCCTCTTCTTCTTCTATTTCCTTGTCTTCTTCTTCTTCCTTGTCCTCTTCTTCATCTTCCTCTACCTCCTCTTCTTCTTCCTCTTCTTTGTCTTCTTCTTCTTCCCATCTTTTTCTTTTCTACTTCTTATTCTTCTTATTCTCCTTCTTCTTCTTCTTCTTCTTCTTCTTCCTCTTCTTTGTCTTCTTTTCTATCTCTTTTTCTTCTACTACTTCTACTTCTTCCTCTTCTTCTTCTTCTTGTTCCCCTTCTTTTTCTTCTTCTTCCTCTTTTTCATCTTCTACTTCTTCTTCTTCTTCTTCTTCTTCTTCTTCTTCTTCTTCTGCTTCCTCTTCTTCAACCTCTTCTTCTTTTTTTTATTTACCACTTCTTCTTCTTGCTCTTCCTTTTCCTCTTTTTTCACTTCTTATTCTTTTTCTTCTTCTTCTATTTCTTTTTCCTCTTCTTTTCCTTCTTCTTCCTATTCTTCTTGCACTTTTCCTTTCCTCCTTCAACTTCTTCTTCTACTTTTTCTTCTTCTTCTTCTTCCTTCTCTCCTTCTTTTTCTTCTCCTTAACTCTTCTTCTTCTTCCTCCTCATCATCATCATCATCATCATCTTCTTCTTCTACTACTTCTTCTTTTCGTCTTCTTCTTCCCTTCTTTTTCGATTTCTTTTTCTTAATCATTTTTTTCTTCCTTTTCTTCTTCTAGCTCTTCTTCTTCTTCTTTCTCTTCATCTTTTTCCTCATCTTTTGCTTCTTCTTCCTCTTCTTCATCTTTGTCTTCTTCATCTTTGTTCTTCTTCGCCTTCTTCCTCTTCTTCTTCCGTTTCTTCCTTTTCTTCTTATTCTTCTTCTTTTTCTTGTACTTCATCTTCTTTCTACCTCTTCTTCTTCTTCCTCCTCCTCCTCTTTTCCTACCTTTATCTCTTCTTCTTCTAGCACTTCTTCTTCTTCATCTTCCTCTTCTTTTTCTTCCTCTTCTTTTGCTTCTTCTTCCTCTTATTCTTGTTGTTCTTCTTCTTCTTACTAGTCTTCTTTTTCTTCCTCTTCTTCATCATCTTCTTCTTCTTCATTTTCTTCTTCTTCTTCTTCTTCTTCTTCTTCTTCTTCTTTTCTTCTTCTGCTTCTTTTTCTTATTCTTTTTCCTCTTCTTCATCTTTTCTTCTCTTATTTTTTCTTCTGCTTCTTCTTATTTATCATCATCATCATCTTCTTCTTCTTCTTTGTCTTCAACTTCTTTCGCCTCTTTTTCCACTTCTTCCCTTTCTTCTTCTAGCTTTTCTTCTTCTCGATCCTCCACTTCTTCTTTTTCCTCTTGTTTTGCTTCTTCTTCAACTACTTCTTTGTCTTCCTCTTCTTCTTCTTCTCCATCAACTTCTTCATCTTCTTCCTCTCTTCTTCTTTCACTTCTTCCTCTTCTTCATCCTTTTCTTCCTCTTCTTACTCTTCTTCTACTTCTTCTTCTTCATCTTTTTCTTCTTCTTCT
>JAIUJO010001497.1:17500-37500 GCA_023846275.1 Vanilla planifolia | reverse complement strand
ATTTCATCTTTTTCTTCCTCTACTTCTTCTTCTTCTTCTTCTTGCACTTCTTCCTTTTCTTCTTCTTTCTCTTGTTCTTCTTCTTGTTCGTCTTCTTCCTTCTCTTTTACCACTTCTTCCCCTTCCCCTTCTTGCTCTTCTTCTTCTTCTTCTTCCTCTTCTTCTTCTTCTTCAACTTCCTCTTCTTCTTCTTTTTCTTCTTCTTCTTCTTCTTCTTCTTCTTCTTCCCCTTCTTCCTCTTCTTCTTCCTTTTCTTCCTCTTCTTCCTCTTCAACTTCTTCTTTCTTCTTCTTCTTCCTCTTCTTCTTCTGCTTCTTCTTCTTCTCCTCCTCCTTCTTCATCGTCATGATCTTCTTCTTCTTCTTCCTCTTCCTCTTCTTATTCTTCTTTTTCTTCTTCTTCTTCTTCTTCTTCTTCTACTTCATCATCTTGTTTCTTCTTCCTTCTTATTTGTACTTTCTTCTTTCTTCTTTCTTCTTTCTTATTTCTTCTTCCTTCTTTAATCTTCTTTCTCGTTCTTCCTTCTTCTTCCTTGTTCCATGTTCCTTCTACCTTCTTCCTTCTTTTTCTTCCTTCTTACTTTCTCCTTCTTCCTTTTTTATTTTTCTTATTTCTTCTTTCTCCTTTCCCCTTTCTTCTTTTATCTTCTTTCTTCTTCTTTCTTCTTCTTTCTTCTTTTTTCTTTTCTTCTTCTCGTTCTTCTTTCTTCTTCTTGTTCTTGTTCTTCTTCTTCTTCTTCTTATCCTCCTCCTCCTCCTTTTACTTAATCCTTAATCACTGATCCCCCCTCATCACTAAACCCTAATCCCTAATCATTAATCCCTTCTTCCTTAATTCCAAATCCCTAAGCCCTCAATCCCTATCTCTACTTTGTAAGCCCAAATCCCTAATCCTTCATATTCTTGTTGTTGTTCTTCTTCTTCTTCAGGTTCTTTTTCATCATCTACTTTTTCTGCATCTTCTTCTTCTTCTTCTCCTCTTCTTCTTCTTATTATTCTTCTTCTTCTTTTTCTTCTTCATTTTCTTCTTCTTGTACTACTTTTTTCTTTTCTTTCTTCTTCTTCTTCTACTTCAACTTCTTCTTCTTCTTCTTCTTCTCCTTCTTCTTCTTCCTGCTCTTCTTCTTCTGTTATTTTTCTACTTCTTCTTCTTCTTTTTCCTCTTCTTTTTCCTTCTTCTTCTTCTCTCTTTTTCTTCTTCTTCTTCTTCTTCTTCTTCTTCTTCTTCTTTTTACTCTTCTTCTTCCACTTCTTCTACTATTTCTCCTTCTTCTTCTTCTTCTTCTTCTTGTTGAACTCCTCCTCCTCCTTCTTGTTCTTCTCCTCTCCTTCTTATTCTTCTTCTTCTTCTTCTTCAACTTCTTCTTCTTCTTCTTCTTATTCATCTTCTACTTGTTCTTCTTCTTTCTCTTCTTCTTCTTCTCCTCTTTCTTCTACTGTGTAACACTTATTCTTTATTCCTTAATCCCTTCTCATTAATCCCTCCCCACCTAATCTCTAATCACTAATCTTTAATCTAAAATCTTTGGTCCATCCTTTCCTAATCTCTAACCTCTAATTCCTAATCCCCAATCCTTAATCTCTGATCTGTAATCCATAATCTCTAATACCAGATCCCTAATCTCTAATTTTTAATCTATATTCTATTATCCATAATCTTTAATCTCTAATCATTAATTCTTAGCCCTTAATCCCTTATCTATAATCCCTAATCCTAATCCTAATTGCCTAATATATAATCCTTAATCCCTATAAATAATCTTAAATCTCAAATCCTTAATCACTGATCTCTAATCCTTAATCCTTAATCTCTATCCTTTTTTTCGTAATCCCCAATCCTAAATATCAAATCCCTTACCCTTAGAAATAAATCCCTTAATCCTTAATCCTTAATCAATAATCCCTAATCATTAATCCCTTCAGTATTAATCTCTAATCTTAAATTTTTATTACTTATTCCTTAATTCTTATTCCTTAATTCTAAGTCCTTAATCCTTAAACCCTTATTCCTAATTGATAATCCTTAATCCCTAATCTTTAATCCCTAGCACTTAATCCCTAACACCTAATCCCATATCCCTCCCACCTTAATCTCTAAACCCTAATCCTTAACCCCTTATCTATAATCCTTAATCCTTTTTTTCTTCTTTTTCTTCCTCTTTCCACTTCTTTTTCTTAATCTTATTCATCTTTTTCTTCCTCATCTTCCTCATATTCCACTTCTTCTTCCTCCTCAACTTCCTTATATTCCTCTTTTTCTTCTTATTCTTCTTATTCTTCTTATTCTTCTTCTTCTTCTTATTCTTCTTTATCTTCTTCTTCTTTCTTCTAATCTTTTTCTTCTTCTTCATTTTCTTCTTCATCTCTCTCTTCTTCTTCATGTTCTTATTCTTCTTTATTTTCATCTACTTTTTCTTCTTCCTACTCTTCTTCTTTCCCTTCCTTTTTTTCTCTATTTTCTTCTTTTCCAGTTCTTTTTCTTCCTCTTCTTCCTCTTCCTCCTCTTCTCCTTTTTCTTATTATTCTTCTTGTTCTTCATCATCATCTTCGATTTCTTCTTCTTCTTCTTTTTCTTCCTCTTCTTCTTCTTCTTCTTCTTCTTCTTCCTCTTTTGCCTCTTCTTCTTCTTTGTGCTTTTGAATCCCTAATCTATAATCCAATCCCTAATCTCTAATCTCTAATCCTTAATCCTTAATCACTAATCAATAATCTCAAATCTCTAATCCCTAATCTCTAATACCTAATTTTAAATCCCAAATCCCTAATCAGTAATATCTAATCCCTAACACCTATTCTCTAATCTGCAATCACAAATCAAAAATCCTTAATCTTTAAACATTAATCCCTTAATGCTTAATCTCTAATTTATAATCCTTAATCATTAATCCCTTCATCACTAATTGATAATTCTTAATCCTTAACCTCTAATTCCCATTACTTATACCCTAATCCCTTTTCCCTAATCCACAACCCTTAATCCCTCCTCTATAATCCTTAATTGCTAGTCCAAAATCCTTAATCCCTAATCCCTATTGCCTATTACCTAGTCCCTCCCACCTAATCCAATTCCTTAATCCCAAATACCTAATCTCTAATCTTTAATCCCTCCCTCCTTAATCACAATCTTTAACACCTAACCCTAATCCCTAATGCCTTATCCATCTCTTCCTTCTTTTCCTCTTTTTTCTTCCTCTTCTGCTTTCTCTTCATCTTCTTCATCTTCCTCTCCTTCTTCCTACTCATTTTCTTCTTCTTCCTCCTTATCTGTCTCATCTTCTTCTTCTTCTTCTTCTCCTCTTCTCCTTCTTCTTTTTCAACTACTTTTTTTGTTCTTCTTCTTCTTCTCTATCCCCTTCATCTTCCTCTTCTTCTTCTTCTTCTTTTTTTTCCTCTTCTGTTTCTCTTTCTTACTCTTCCTCTTCTTCTCCTTCTTCTTCTTTTCTTGTTCTTCTTATTCCTCTTCATATTCCTTCTCTTCTTCTTCCACTTCTTTTTCCTCTTCTTCTTCTTCTTCTTCTTCTTCTTCTTCTACTACTACTACTACAGCTTTTCCTTTTTCTACTCCTTCTCCTTCTCTTTGTCAATCTCCTATTCCTTCACCTTCTCCTTCTCCATCTATTACTCCTCCTCCTTCTCCTTCTCCATTTCCTTCTCCTTCTCCTCGTCCTCCTTCTATTTCTCTTTCACCTTTTTCTTCTTCATCTTCTTCATCCTTCTTTCTTCTTTCTTCTTTCTTCTTTTTTCTTCTTCCTTCTTCCTTTCTCTTTCCTTCTTGTGTCTTCCTTATTCTTTCCTCCTTCTTTCTTCCTTCTTCCTTCTTCCTTCTACTTTATTCCTCCTCTTCTTCTTCCTCTTCTTCTTCTTCTTCTTCTTCCTCTTCTTTTTCCTCCTCTTCTTCTTCTTTCTTTCTTCTTCTTTCTTCTTTCTTTTTTCCTCCATCTTTCTTCTACCTTCTTCCCATTAATCCCTAATCTCTAATCCCTAATCAATAATTCTTAATCCTTAATTACTAATAAATCCCTAATCTATAATCTTTAATCCCTAACCTATATTCCTTAATCTCTAATCTCTAAACTCTAATCCCTAATACCTAATCCTTAATCCCTTATCCTTAATCTATAATCCTTAATCCCAAATCTCTAATCTCTAATCCCCAATCCCTAATCCTTAATCACAAGTCCTTAAATCTTAATCCTTAATCCTTAATCACAAATAGTAATCCTAATCCATTGAACTCTGATATCTAATGCCAAATTCTACACCCTTAATCACTAATCTGTAATCTATAATCATAAATCCTTATTCCCTTATCCCTAATCCCTAATCCAAAATCCCTAATCCTTCATTGCTTAATATCTAATCCCTAATCCTGAATCCTTAACCCCTAACCTATAATTCCTAATCCATCCCATCTTCCTCATCTTCTTCTTTCTTCTTCTTCCTCTTCATTTTCTTCTTATTCATTATCTTCTTCTTCTTCCTCCTCATTTTCTTCTTCTTCATTTAGCTCTTCTTCCACATCTTCCTCTTCTTCTTGCACTTCTTCTTCTTCCTCTTCTTCTTATTCTTCTTCTTCTTTCTCCTCTTTT
This sequence comes from Vanilla planifolia, assembly GCA_023846275.1. Taxonomy (NCBI): domain Eukaryota; kingdom Viridiplantae; phylum Streptophyta; class Magnoliopsida; order Asparagales; family Orchidaceae; genus Vanilla; species Vanilla planifolia. The sequence continues at coordinate 32,912 of JAIUJO010001497.1, read as the reverse complement.
TCTTTTTCTTATTCTTCTTCTTCTTCATCCTCTTCTTCGTCTTCCTCTTCTTCTTGTTGTTCTTCATCTTCTTTTTTCTTCCTCATCTTTTTCTTCCTCTTCTTCTTCTTCTTCTTCTTCTCATTCTTCTTTTCTTGTTCTTCTTATTCCTCTTCTTTTTCTTCTTCTTCTTCTTCTTCTTCTTCCTCTTCTATTTTATCTTCTACTTCTTCTTCATCATCATCATGATGTTCTCCTTCCCCTTCCTAATCTCCTTCTCCTTCTCCTTCTCTTTGTCTTTCTGTTTCTCCTTCTCCTTCTCCTTGCCCCTACAGTTACTCCTCCGTCTCCTTCTCCGTCTCTATCTCCTTCTCCTTTTCCTTCTCCTTGGCCTTCTCCTTCTCCCTCTCTTTCTCCTTCTTCCTCTTTTTATTGTTCTTCTTCTTACTTCTTTCTTCTTTTTCTTTCCTCTTTCTTCTTTTTTCTTCCTTCTTCCTTCATCTGTCTTCCTTCCTCCTTCCTTCTTCCTTCTTCCTTCTTCTTTCTTCCTTCTTCCCTCTTCCTTCTTCTTTATTTTCCTATTCTTGCTAATCTTCTTCTTCCTTTTCTTCTTCTTTTTCCTCTACTTCTTCCTTCTCTATTTTTTGTTCTTTCTTCCTTCTTTCTTCTTTAATCTTTCTTCCTTCCACCTCCCTAATCCCTAATCACTAATCCATCCCTAATCTTTATTCATTAATCTTTAATTCTTAACCTCTTCTTCTTCTTCTTCTTCCTTCTTCCTTCCTTATTCTTTCTTCTTTCTTCTTCCTTCTTCCTTCTTCCTTCCTCTTTCCTTCTTTCATCTTACTTCTTCTTTCCTCCTTCCTTCTTCCATCTTCCTTCTCCCTTCTTCCTTCTTCCTTCTTTATTCCTCCTCTACTTCTTCCTCTTCTTCTTCTTCCTCTTCTTTTTCCTCCTGTTCTTCTTCTTTCTTCTTTCTTCTATCTTCCTTCTACCCTCTTCCTTCTCTTTAATCCCTAATCCCAAACCACTAATCTATCCCTAATCTCTAATCCTTAATCTTTCATGTCTAACCTCTAATTCCTAATCTTTAATCTCTAAACTCCAATCTTTAATACCTAATCCTTAATCCCTAATATATAATTCATGATCCCTAATCTCTAATCTCTAATCCCAAATCCCTAATCCTTAATCACAAATCCTAAATACTTGATCTAAAATTGTAATCCTAAACTATTAATCTCTAATCCCTAATCTCTAATATTCTTAATCACTAATCTCTAACCTTTAATCCTAAATCCCTATTCCCTTAATCTTTATTTCTAATCCTTCATTCCTTAATCTCTAATACTTTTTCTTCTTCTTTTTTTCTTCTTCTTTTTTTTTCTTCTTCTTCCTCTTCTTCATCTTCTTCATCTTCTTCTTCTTCTTCATTTTCTTCTACTTCTTTTACCTCTTCTTCAACATCTTCTACTTCATCTTCTTCTCCTTCTTCTGCATCCTCTTCTTCTTCCTCTTCTTCTTCTTCTTCTTCTTCCTTTTCTTCTTTTTCTTCTTCATCATCTTCTTCCTCTTATTCTTCTTCTTCTTCATCTTCCTCCCCTTCTTCTTCTTCTTCTTCTTCTTCTTCTTCTTCTCTTCTTCCTTATCTTCTTCTTCCTCTTCTTCTTCTTCTTCTTCTCTTTTCTTTCTTATTCTTCTTCTTTCTCTTGCTTTTGCTCTTCTTCTTCTTCTTCTTCTTCTTCTTCTTCTATTTTTCCTTCTTCATCTTCTTCTTCTTCTTCTTCTTCTTCTTCTCCTCCTCCTCCTTCTTCTTCTCCTTCTCCTTCTCTTTGTCCTTCTCCGACTCCTCTTTCTCCTACTCCTCCTTCTCCTTCTCGCTCTCCAGCTCCTTCTCCTTCTCCTTTGCCTTCACCTTCTCGTTCTCTTTGTCCTCCTCCATCTCCTCATCCTGCTTCTCCTTCTCTGCCTCCTTCTTTTCCTTCTTGTTTTTCTTCTTCTTCTTCTTACTTCTTTCTTCTTTTTTGTTTCTTCTTTCTTTTTTCTTCTTTCTTTTTCCTTCTTCCTTCATCTTTCTTTGTTCCTCCTTCCTTCTTTCTTCTTCCTTCTTCTTTATTTTTCCTTTTATTCTTTCTCTTCTTCTTCTTTTTCTTCTTACGCTTTTTCCTCTTCTTCCTCTTCTTTGTTCCTTCTTCTTTCTTCTTTCTTCCATCTTCCTTCCTCCTTCTCCCTAATCCATAATACTTAATCTCTATTCACTTGTCCATCACTAATCTATAATCCTTTATAGCTAATTCTTAATCTTTATTTCCTAATCTCTAATACCTAAACACTAATCCCTTATACCCAATCACCAATACCTCATCCCTAATTGCTAACTTAAAAATCACTAGTCCCTAATTCTTAGTCCTTCCCTTCCAAATCATCAATCGATATTTTGAGATGCTAACCTTTAATCCTTCATTTCTTAATCCCTAATCCCAAATACCTAGGACTTGAACCCTAACCCTTAATCCATCTCTTCTTTTCCTTCTTTATCTTATTCTTCTTGGACCTCCTCTATTTTTTCTTCTTCATCCTCTTATTCTTCATCTTCTCCACATCTTTGTCTTCTTCTTCTTCCTCTTCTTCCTCATCATCTTCTTCTTCTCCTTCTTTTTCTACTTTTTATTCTTCTTTTCTTCTTCTCTTATTTTTGTTCTAATTCTTCTTCTTACTCCTCTTCTTCATATTCTTGTTCATGTTCTTCCACTTCCTCCTCCTCCTCCTTCTTCTTCTATTTCTTCTTCTTCTTCTTCTTCTTGTAATTCTTCTTCATCTTCTTCTTCTTTTATTTCTTCATCTTCTTATTCTTCTTAATCTTCTTCTTCAACTTCTTCTTTTTCTTCTGCTCTTCTTCTTCTACTTCTTCATCTTCTTCTTCTTTTTTGCTCTTCATCTTCCTCTTCTTCTGCTTCTACTACTTAACCTTCTTCTTCTACTTCTTCTTCTTCCTACTATTTTTTGTCTCCTGCTTTTACTTCTTTTTCTTCTTCTTCTTCTTTGTCTACATTTTCTTCTTCTTTTTCATCTTCTTCTTCTTCTTCTTCTTCTCTTTCTTCTTCTAGTTCTTCTTTATTCCTTCTTCTTCTTCATCATCTTTTTCTTTTTCTTATTCTTATTCTTATTCTTCTTCTTCTTTTATTTCTACTTCTCCTTATTCTTCTTCTAATCTTATTCTTCTTCTTCTTCTTCTTCTTCTTCTTCTACTTCTTCAACTTCTTCTTTGTAAACCTTAATCTTAATTCTGGAATCCCTACTCCTTAATCTCTCCTTACCTAATTTCTAATCTGTAATCCCTAATAAATCCCTCTTTAATTCCTAATCTTAAATCCATAATCCCTAATCACTAATCCCTAATCCTTAATCTATCCATAATCCCTAATTCCTAATCCTTAATCCTTATTCTCTAATCTTTAATCTCTAATCCCTAAACCTTAATCCCAAATACCTGAACCCTAATCTATGATCTATAATCCTTAATCCTTAATCTCTAATCACTTATCTCTAATCCTTAATCCCTAATCTTTAATCCTTAATCTCTAATAGCTAATCCGTTATCCGAAATCCCAAATCCTGATCCAATTCCTAATCGCCTAATCTCTAATCTTTAATCCTTAAACTTTAATCCATAATCCTTAATCTTGAATGCCTAATTACTAATCTCTAATCCTTAATTCCTAATCTTTATTCCTTAATTTGTAATCCTAAATCCAAAATCCCTAATCCCCTATCCCTAATCCATAGTAATTAATCCCATTTATCCTTAATGCCTAATTCTTAATCCCTAATAATTATTCCCATCATCCTTAATCCTTAACATTAATCCCTTATCCATAATAATTAATCCATAATACTTATTACTTATTTCCTAATCCTTACTCCCTAATTCCCAATCTATAATCCCTAAATCCTAATACTTAATTGATATTTCATAATCAATTATCCCTAATCGTTAATCTCTGGCACTTAATCCTATATCCCTCCCACCTTAATCCTTAATCCTTAATCCCTGATCCATCTTTTCTTTCTTTTATTCATCTTTTTCTTTCCCTTCTTCTTCTTCTTCCCTTTCTTCCTCATTTTCTTCCTCATCTTCTTCTTTTTCTTCTGTCACATCCTACTCTTCTTCTTCTTCTTCTTCTTCTTCTTCTTCTTCTTCTTCTTCTTCTTCCTTCTCTTCTTCTTCTTCTTGTTCCTCTTCCTCTTCTTCTTCTTCATTGTCTTCTATTTCTACCACTTCTTCCTCCTCGTCTTATTCTTCTTCCCCTTCTTCTTTTTCACCATTTTCTTCTTTCCTTATATTACTTCTTCCTCTTCTACTTCTTCTTTTTCTTCTTCTTCTTCTTATTATTCTTACTCTTCTTCTATTTCTTCTTCTTCTTTTTCTTCTTCTTCTTCTTCTTCTCCTTCTTATTCTCCTTCTTTTTCTCCTTCTCCCTCTCTTTCAACTTCCTTTTCTCCTTTTTCTTCTCCTTCACCATCTCCTTCTCCATCTCCTTCTCCTTCTTCTTCTCCTTCTCATTTTCATCTCCTTCTCCTTCTTCTCCTCCTCCTTGTCCACATCCTTCTTCTACTTCTATTTCGTCTTCTTCTTCTACTTCTTTCCTCTTTCTTCATTCTTCTTTCTCCTTTCTTCTTTCTTCTTTATCATTCCTTCAATCTTTTTCCTTCTTCCTTTCTCCTTCCTTCTTTTGTCTTCCTTATAATTTCTTCCTTCTTCTTTCTTCTTTCTTTTCTCTTCTTTCTTCTTTCTTCTTTACTCTTCCTTTTGTTCTTCCTCTAATTCTTCTTCTTCTTCTTTTTCCTATGTCTCCTCCTTATCTTCTTCTACTTCATTCTTCATAATCTTTAATCCCTAATCCCTATTCTATAATCTATAATCCCTAATCTCTAATCCCTAATCCATAATCCCTAATCCCTAATCCATAATCACCAACTCATAATATCAAATCTCTAATCCCTTACCCTTAATCTCTAAAACTTGGTTCTGAATCCTTAATCACTAACCCTAATCCCTATTCTTTAATTTATACTCCCTAATCCTAAATCCTTAATCTTTAATAATTAATCCCTTAACCATTAATCCATAATATGCAATCCTTAATCATTAATTTTTCATCAATAATCTTTAATCCTTAATCCCTAATTCTTATTACTTATTCTCTAATCCCTACTCCCTAATCTATATCCCTTAATCTCTAGACCTAAGTCCATAATTACTCATTTATAATCTCTAACCCTTATTACCGAACACTAAATCCCCTCCCACTAAATCCCAAATCTCTAATCTCTAATACTTAATATCTAATCACCAATCCATCCATCCCTAATTCGTAATCTATTTTACCTAATCCATAAACCCTTCCACCTTAATCCTTAATCTCTAATCCCTAACAAAAAATCCTTAACCCATCTCTTCTTCCCTTTCTTCTTCTTTTTCTTCCTCTTCTTCTTCCTCTTCTTCTTCTTCTTCTTCTTCTTTTTCTTCCCCTTCTTCTTCCTCATTTTTTTCTTCTTCCTCTTCTTATTCTTCTTTGCCTTTCACTTCTTCTACTTCTTCTTCTTCCTCCTCTTCTTTTTCTTCTTCTTCTTTTTGTTCAACTTCTTTTTCTTCTACTTCTTTTTCTTCTTCTTCTTTGCCTCCCTATTTTTCTTCTTCTTCTTCATCATCTTCTTCTTCCACCCTTTTTCTTCTTCCTCTTCTTCTTCTTCTCCTCCTTTTCTTGTTCTTCTTATTCCTCTTCTTCTTCTTCTTCTTCTTCTTCTTCTGTTACTTCCTCTTCTTCTTCTTCTTCTTCTTCTTCTTTAGGTTTTTCTTCTTCTTCTCCTTCTCCTTCTCTTTGTCTTTCTCCTTCTTATTCTCCTTCTCTTACTCCTTCTCCTACTCCTTCTCCTTGTCCTTCTCCTTGTCCTTCTCCATCTACTTCTCCTTCTCCTCCTCCTCCTCCTTCTTCTCCTCGTCCTCCTTCTCCTTCTCTTTCTCCTTCTTCTTCATCTTCTTCTTCTTCTTCCTTCTTTCTTCTTTCTTTCTTTCTTCTTTCTTCTTTCTTCTCTTTTCTTCTTTCTTCCTTCTTCCTTCTTCCTTTCTCCTTCCTTCTTTCATCTTCCCTCTTCCTTCCTCCTTCCTCCTTCTGTCATCCTTTTTCCTTCTTCCTTCTTCTTTATTCTTCCTCTACTTCTTCCTCTTCTTCTTCTTCTTCTTCTTCTTTTTCCTCCTCTTCTTCTTTATTTTTCCTTCTTTTTTCTTCTTTCTCCTTTCTTCTTTCTTTCTTGCTGTTAATCCCAATCCCTAATGCCCAATCAATAATCCCTAATCTCTAATCTATCCATAATCTCCAATCCTTAATCTTAAATCCTTAACCTCTAATCTGCAATCTCTAATCCTATAACTCTAATCCCTAATCTATAATCCATAATCCCAAATCCATAATCATTAAGCCTTAATCCCTAATCCTTAATCTTTAATCTTAAATACCTAATCCTTAATACCTTATCCCAAATCTCTAATGGTAATGCTTATCCATTAATCTCTAATCCCTAATCTAATCCTAAATTCAACATTCCAAGTCACTAATCTCTAATACATAATCCCTAATCCTTATTTCCTAATCCCTAATCTTAAATCCATAATCCTTAATAATTAATCCTTTAATTTTTAATCCTTAATCACTAATTCTTAAACATTAAACCATCATCCTTAATCCCTAATCTCTAATCCTTAATCCCTAATCTCTAATCCTTAATCCCTATTATTTATTCATTAATCCCTTCTCCTTAACCCTTAATCCTTAATCCCTAAACCTAAATCCTTAATTGCTAACTCCCAAATCCTTAATCCCTAACCCTAAATGGTCCCTTCCTAATCATTAATCCATATTCCCTAATACCTAATCTCTAATCCTTCATTCCTTAGTCCATAATTGTTACCACTAATAATTAATTCTAATCCATCTCAACTTTCTCTTCTTTTTCTTTTTCTTCCTCTTCTTTTTCACTTTCTTCTTTATCTTCTTCCCTTTCATCTTCTTCTTCTTCTTCTTCCTCGTTTTCAACATCTTCATTTTCTTCCAAATCGTCCTCTTCTTCTTCTTCTTTTTCTTGTTCTTGTTCTTCTTCTTCTTCTTCTTCTTCTTCCTCTTCTTCTTCTTCTTCTTCTACTTCTTCTTCCACTTCTTCTTAGTCTTCCTTTTCTTTTTCTTCTTTTTCTTCTTCCTCATCTTCTTCCTCTTCTTTTTCTTCTTCTTCTTCTCCTTCTTCTTTTCTTGTTCTTGTTGTTCCTCTTCTTCTTGCTCTTCTTCTACTTCTTCTACTTCTACTTTTTCTATTTCTTCATCTTCTTCTTCTTTTTCTTCTCCTCCTCCTCCTCCTTCTTCTTCTCTTTGTCTTTCTCCTTCTTCTTCACCTTCTCCTTCTCCTACTCCAACTCCTTCTCCTCCTTCTTCTCCTTCTCCTCCTCCTTCCCCTCATCCTCCTTCTCCTTCTCCTTCTACTTCTTCCTTTTCTTCTTCTTCGTCCTTTTTCTTTCTACTTTCTTCTTTCTTCTTTCTTATTCCTTCTTCCATCTTCCTTCCTCCTTCCTTCTTCTTTCTTCCTTCTTTGTTCTTCCTTCCTTCTTCCATCTTCTTTATTCTTCATCTTCATCTTCCTCTTCTTCTTCATTATCTTTTTCTCCTCTTCTTCTTTCTTCCTTCTTCTATCTTTTTTCTTTCTTCTTCCTTTCCCTTGTCCCTAATCGCTAATCCTTAGTCCCTAATCATTAATCCATCCTTAATCTCTAATCTTTAATTTTAATCCCTAATCTCTAATCCCTAAACACTAATCCCTAATACAAAATCCTTAATCCCTCTCACCTAATCTATAATCCATAATGAATAATCCATAATCATTAATCTTTAATCCCTAGTCATTAATCCTCAATCTTTAATCACTAATCCCTAATCCTTAATCCAAAATCACTAATCTCTAATGCTAATCTTAATTGCTTAATCTTTAATCTTTAATCTCTAACATCTAATCTCAAATCTTGCATCACTAATCTGTGATCTCTAATCCATAAACCTTCATACTTAATCCATAAAATAGAGGAAACAATGCATGTTGTGTTTGATGAGACAATTCAACTAGTTAATGAAAAGCATTTAGAAGATGAAATAGAATTAGTAAAGAATCTAGATTTAAATATAGAAAATCTAGAAATAGAAAAAGAAAAAGAAAAAGAAAATAATTTATCTAAAGGATGGAAATTTGCAACCTCACATCCAAAGGATTTGATTATAGGAGATGTGAACCAAGGAGTGAAGACTAGAGCTTCAATTAGAGATATAGATCATAGTGTCTTTATGTCATTTTTTGAACCCAGTTCTATAGAAGAATCCCTTGTGGATGATTATTGGGTTCAAGCTATGAATGAAGAGTTAGACCAATTTGAAAGAAATCAAGTTTGGGAATTAGTACCAAGACCTAGTGATCAACAAGTAATTGGTACTAGATGGGTCTATAAAAATAAATTAAATGAAAATGGTGTAATAATTAGGAATAAGGCTAGACTTGTTGCTAAGGGATATAGTCAAATAGAAGGTATTGACTTTGAGGATTCATTTGCACCCGTAGCTAGGCTAGAAGCAAATAGATTACTTCTAGCGTATTCATGTTATAAGAATTTTAGATTGTTTCAAATGGATGTAAAAAGTGCTTTCTTAAATGGAATAATAGAAGAGGATGTGTTTGTAGAACAACCACCAGGTTTTGAAAAGCATACACAAGATAATTATGTCTACAAGCTTATGAAAGCTCTTTATGGCCTTAAACAAGCTCCACGTGCATGGTACCATAGGTTGAGTAATTATCTAGTAGAAAGTGGCTTTAGAAAGGGTAAATCAGATACTACATTATTTCTAAAGCCTTTAGGAGATGATTTATTAATTGTTCAAATTTATGTTGATGATATTATTTTTGGTAGTACAAAAGAAGAAATGTGTAGAGAATTTGGAGATCTTATGACTAAGGAATTTGAAACGAGCATGATGGGTGAGCTAACGTTTTTCTTATGATTGCAAATAAGACAACTAAAAGATGGTATTTTTATTTCTCAAACAAAATATTTGAAAGAAATGTTTAAGAAATATGATTATGAAAATATGAAACCTAGAAAAGTTCCCATGAATCAATCTATTCAATTAGACCTAGATGAACAAGGGAAAACCATAGACCAAAAACTTTATAGAGGACTTATAGGATCTTTATTATACCTTACAGCTAGTAGGCCCGACATTCTATTTAGTGTTGGATTATGTGCTAGGTTCCAAGCAAACCCAAAGGAAAGTCACTTAAAAGCTATTAAAGCAATCTTCAAATATTTGAAGGGAACTATGACTCTAGGATTATGGTATCCTAGAAATGACCTTTCTTGTGAACTCATTGGCTATACAGATTCAGATTTTGGAGGATCTAAAGTGGATAGGAAGAGCACATCAGGGACATGTCAATTCTTGGGACATTGTCTTGTTTCATGGTCAAGCAAAAAACAAAATTGTATAGCCTTGTCAACAACAGAAGCTGAATATGTTGCAGCTGGAAGTTGTGTTGCTCAAGTACTATGGTTAAGACAACAACTTCAAGACTATGGTTTAGAAGTCACACATATACCTATTAGAATTGACAATACTAGTGCATTAGCATTAGCCAAGAATCAAGTTCATCTTTCTAGGACTAAGCACATAGATGTTAGATATCACTTTATTAGAGACCAAGTGGCCAAAGGATTAGTAGAATTAGAGTATGTTCTACTAAGCTTGAATTGGCTGACATTTTTACCTAACCATTACCATCGGAGCAATTTCAAACATTGAGAGAACAATTAGGAATTTTAGACATTGCTTAGGATTAACACCCTTTTGATGGTGTCAAAGGGGGAGAATAGTTAGGAGTTAGGAGGAGCATAAAGATGGGGGAGCATGATAATTATTAATCTTCTCATTAAGATTTCTCTTCTTAAAAGTTTATTTTTATTCATTTTATCATTTTTTTTGTAGATTTAAAACATTTATGTCTTGCCATCATTAAAAGGGGGAGATTGTTACACCCTTGTGTTTGATGAGTCAAGCATAAATGTTTATATTTTATTTAGGCTTGATTTTAAGTAAAATTGTTAATATTTAATTAAATCAAGCCATGTATTTCACATGTCTAAAATAGTGGTCTCTAAGGACCTTGAAGCCATGGTATGCTTCAAGGAAATTTGAGACATGTACTAGAATTTTCATATTTGAGTTTTTATTAATTTTCTTGAAATTAAGATGTCCAATTTTTGAGATTATGAGGCACACTAGTAGTATTAATATTTAAAAATGTTATAAAATTAATAATTATTGAATTTTGATTTTTGGGCCAAGCTTTATTGACAAAAAGTATAGCCATTGGTATTTGATTTTTTAAAATTATTTAGGAATTATTTTTCATAAATTTCTTTTCATAGTCATTTAGAAAACTTATAATACTTTGATAATATAAAATTATTTGGGTATAATTATATTTAAAATTTTAGCACAAAAATTCTTCCAATCAACCTTAAAACAGCTTAAGTCTCGGGAAAATTTACTGTAGCACTAGGCGGGCCGACCCGTCACGCAATTAGCCCGTCCAGGTCTTTTAGAAATTAAAAAAAAAATTGGTTGACCCAAGAAGGGCTAGCCAAGACCGGCCAAAGCCCGCCGAGAGGAGCATGACGAGGTCAAACTACAGCGGTGGTCAACGGTCACATGAACAGTGCTTGGCTAATCCAAGCCCGCCCAATGCCCGCAGAGAGGAGCTCGGCTAGGTCAAACTACAGCGACGGTCAACGGTCAATGAACAGTGCATGGTCAAGTCAAGCCGACCAGGTGATGAAATCCCGGTCAAGGAAGGGGGGAGCCAGCCCCACAGAGGCTCGAGAATTAAACAGCGCAAAATCCTTATAAAGCGGTGCGCCGACTTTAGTTCTGCAGTGTGGGACTAAAAATCCCACCTAATAACTTCGGCAGGATCCAAAGGCGCAGATCAAGCCCGCCCAGATCCAACGCGCGAGATTGAAATCGAACGGCTGTTTCGAGTGTTTAATCGGCGCCGTTCGTTCAGCGCGCGGATCCAACGCTCCAGATCAAAATCGAACTACTGTTTCGCGAGTTTAATTGACGTCGTTCGTTCAGCGCTAGGATCCAACGCTCCATATCAAAATCGAACGGCTGTTTCGTAAATTTGATCAGCGCCGTTCGATTTTGGGCCCGGATCGGACGGTGGCTTCTTTCCGTCCGTTGCCCAAATGGATAGTTGTTTTTGAGGAGCCGTTGAAGGATTTTTGAGCTCAATTTTAAGCTCTATAAATAGGAAAGAATTAAGATTTATTGAGTTTACCTTTGCTAAATTCTTTCAAAGATTTCAGATCTCAAATTCGAGCAATCACAAGCAAAAACAGTGCCTTCAAGCTCAAAAGGAAAACTGCAACAATGCGCTTGAAATTAGAGGTTCATGATTCCATTTTTTCTCATTTCTATCCTTCTAATTTTTCAATTGTGTGTGCCTCCCTTTTCTCCTATTTCTCCTAAGTTCTTTTTGCCAATCATTATATTTTTCGTTTTGGGGTAAGGGCATCCCGGCAGTAGTGCTAAAGCCCCGGGTTTGAGTTGAGCCCGGAGAAAAACTCAAGTAGGTTCGAGATTAGCAGTAGTAAAAATCCCAAGTAGGTTTGAGGTGAACCGTACGAAAAACCTCACTTGTAATTAGTGCATTTAGTGGATTTTTCCCAACACTGGTTGGGGGTGGACGTAGACTCGGTTTTGAGTCGAACCACCTAAAAACTTTTGTGTTCAAATTTCTTTATTCGTGCTTAAAACTTTTAAGTTTTAATTTCGAAAGTTATAAAAATTTTTAAATACACAATTCACGCCCCCCCCCCCCCCCCCTCTTGTGGGATTTCCTTAGCACGAAACACTTCAAATGGGAAGAAGTAGAAGATGAAGAAGAAGAACAAGAAGAAGATGAAGAAGATGAAGAAGAAGAAGAAGGAGAAGAAGAAGAAGAAGAAGAAGAAGAAGAAGAAGAAAAAGAAGAAGAAGAGGACGAACAAGGAAAAGAACAAAAATATGAACAGGAGGACAAAGAAAAAGAAAAAGAACAAGTGGAAGAAGAAGAAGAAGAAGAACAAGAAGAATAAGAAGTGGATGAAGAAGAAGAAGAAGAAGAAAAGATGAATGAGAAGAACAAGAAGAAAAAGAAGAAGAAGAAGAAGAGAAAAAAGAAGAGGAAAATATAGAAGAGGAAGTAGAAGAAGAGAAAGAATAAGAAGAAGTAGAAGAAGAAGACGAAGAAGTTGAAAAAGAAAAGGAAATACAAGTACGAGATGGAGATGGAGGACTTGGAGAAGGTGGAGAAGGTGGAGAAGGAGAAGGAGAAGAAGAATGAGAAGGAGAAGGAGAAGGATAAGGAGAAGGAGAGAGAGAAGTAGAAGGAGAAGGAGAAGGTGAAGGAGAAGGAGAACATGTAGAAGAAGAAGAATCCTTTTCTTTTTCTTCTTTCTTTCTTCTCCTTCTAGTTCTTCTTCTTCCTCCTCTTCTTCTTCTTCTTCTTTTCTTTTTCTTCGTCTACTTCCACTTCTTCATGCTCCTCTTCTACTACTACAACTTCTACCACTTCTTCTTCTACCACTTCTTCTTCTACAACTTCTTTTTGCTTTTCTGCTTCCTCCTCTTCCTCTTCTTTTTCTTCCATTTCTACTTCTTCTTCTCTTGTTTTTCTTCTTCTTCTTCTTCATCTTCTTCAACTTCTTCTTCTTCTTCATCTTCTTCAACTTCTTCTTCTTCCAATTCTTCTTCTTCTTCTTCTTTTTCTTCTATTACTACTACTACCTTTTCCTCTTCTTTTTACACTTCTTCTTCTTCTTGTTCTTCTTCTTCATCTTCATCTCCTTCGTCTTCTTCTACTACTTCTTCATCTTCTTCTTCTTTCTCTTCCTCTTCTCCTTCTTTTTCTTCTCCTTAATTCTTCTTCTTCTTCTTCTTCTTCTCCCCCTTGCTTTTCTTCTTCTTCATCATCATCATCATCTTCTTCTTCTTCTTCTTATTCTTCTCCTCTTCTTCTTCTTCTTCTTCTTCTTCCTCTTCTTCATCATTTCTTCTCTTACTTCTTCTTCTTCTTCTTTATCTTTGTCTTCTACTTCTTCCTCTTCTTCCTTTTCTTCCTCTTTTTCTTCTTCTTCTTCCTCTACTTTCTACCTCTTCTTCTTCTTCTTCCCCGTCCACTTTTCCACCTCTTCCTCTTCTTCTTCTGGCACATCATCATCTTCTTCCTCTTCTTCATCTTCCTCTTCTTTTGCTTCTTCCTTTTCCTTTTCTTCTTTTTCTTCATCCTCTTCTTCTTCTTACTCTTCTTTTTCTTTCTCTTCTTCGTCATCATCTTCTTCTTACTCCTTTTCTTCTTTTTCTTTTTCTTTTTCCATTTTTTCAACTTTTTCTTCTCCTATTCTTTTTCTTGTTCTTCTTCTTCTCCTCCTTTTACTTCATCTTCTTCTTTTCTTCCTCTTCTTCAACTTCATCCTGTTCTTCTTCCTCTTCTTCTTCCTCTTCTTTTCCTCCTCCGTCTCCTTCTTCTTCAACTTTTTCTTCTTCTTCTTCTTCTTCTTCCTCTTCTTGGTCTTCTTCCACTTCTTCTTCTTCTTCTTCTTCTCCTTCATCTTTTCTTCTTCATCTTCTTTTTCTTCTTCTTCTTCTTTTTCTCCCTCTTCTTTTTCTTCATCATCTTAGTCATCATCATCTTCTTCTTCTTCTTCCTCTTCTTCTAATTCCTCTTCTTCTTCCTCTTACTCTTCTTCTTCTTCTTCTTCACTATATCTCTTCTTCTTCTTCTTTCTCTTTTTTTCCCACTACTTCCTCTTCTTCTTTTGGCTCTTCTTCCTCTTCTTCTTTTTCATCTTAATTTTCCTCTTCTTTTTATTTTTCTTCCTCTTTTTCTTCTTCTTCTTTTTCTACTTTTTCTTCATCATCTTCATCTTCTTCTTCTTCTTCTTCTCTTCCTACACTTCTTCTTCCTCTTCTTACTCTTCTTCCACTTCTTCTTCTTCTTCTACTTCTCCTTCCTCTTCATCTTCTTCTACTTCTTCTTCTTCATATTCTTCTTCTTCTTCTTCCTTTTCTCATTTTTCTTTTTCTTCTACTTCTTCCTCTTCTTCTTCTATTTCCTTGTCTTCTTCTTCTTCCTTGTCCTCTTCTTCATCTTCCTCTACCTCCTCTTCTTCTTCCTCTTCTTTGTCTTCTTCTTCTTCCCATCTTTTTCTTTTCTACTTCTTATTCTTCTTATTCTCCTTCTTCTTCTTCTTCTTCTTCTTCTTCTTCCTCTTCTTTGTCTTCTTTTCTATCTCTTTTTCTTCTACTACTTCTACTTCTTCCTCTTCTTCTTCTTCTTGTTCCCCTTCTTTTTCTTTTTCTTCCTCTTCTTCATCTTCTACTTCTTCTTCTTCTTCTTCTTCTTCTTCTTCTTCTTCTGCTTCCTCTTCTTCAACCTCTTCTTCTTTTTTTTATTTACCACTTCTTCTTCTTGCTCTTCCTTTTCCTCTTTTTTCACTTCTTATTCTTTTTCTTCTTCTTCTGTTTCTTTTTCCTCTTCTTTTCCTTCTTCTTCCTATTCTTCTTGCACTTTTCCTTTCCTCCTTCAACTTCTTCTTCTACTTTTTCTTCTTCTTCTTCTTCCTTCTCTCCTTCTTTTTCTTCTCCTTAACTCTTCTTCTTCTTCCTCCTCATCATCATCATCATCATCATCATCTTCTTCTTCTACTACTTCTTTTCTTCTTCTTCTTCCCTTCTTTTTCGATTTCTTTTTCTTAATCATTTTTTTCTTCCTTTTCTTCTTCTAGCTCTTCTTCTTCTTCTTTCTCTTCATCTTTTTCCTCATCTTTTGCTTCTTCTTCCTCTTCTTCATCTTTGTCTTCTTCATCTTTGTTCTTCTTCGCCTTCTTCCTCTTCTTCTTCCGTTTCTTCCTTTTCTTCTTATTCTTCTTCTTTTTCTTGTACTTCATCTTCTTTCTACCTCTTCTTCTTCTTCCTCCTCCTCCTCTTTTCCTACCTTTATCTCTTCTTCTTCTAGCACTTCTTCTTCTTCATCTTCCTCTTCTTTTTCTTCCTCTTCTTTTGCTTCTTCTTCCTCTTATTCTTGTTGTTCTTCTTCTTCTTACTAGTCTTCTTTTTCTTCCTCTTCTTCATCATCTTCTTCTTCTTCATTTTCTTCTTCTTCTTCTTCTTCTTCTTCTTCTTCTTCTTCTTTTCTTCTTCTGCTTCTTTTTCTTATTCTTTTTCCTCTTCTTCATCTTTTCTTCTCTTATTTTTTCTTCTGCTTCTTCTTATTTATCATCATCATCATCTTCTTCTTC